>CM045742.1:2172500-2212500 GCA_024760905.1 Plotosus lineatus | reverse complement strand
AAAGTAATAGTTTTAGGAGACTGTACTGAACATTCTGATTCCACAAAAAGTTATAAGTGTGTTTTAAAAAAGTAAATAAAGCAACCAACTTCTGGCTCCTGTGAGCAGGTGTTCCAGCCCAGGATGATCAGACTACATTCCACAGTCCTTTTGGATTTCTTTGTTAAACCTGGAGTGTATGCGTTGGACCCAGAGATGCAGGAGACCAAAGAAGGTTCAAACGATTTATTTAAGCACGAGGAAACGTAAATCACGGGAATACTAAGTCAATGGAACTGGTCGAGCACGAAGCAAGAACCAGGGGTCAAAGAGAAAGCTGAGGAGCAGAATCACGGGGAAAACAATCTTCTGACAGCGGAGGGAAGCGCGGCGCTCCCATTTGTAGCTGGCTGCTTGCTGATTGCAGATTGGGACCAGGTGCGCTCTGCTGGAACTCGCCTGCTGGCAACTGCCATGCCCCTCGCCAGCACCTGCACTAACTAGAGAAGAGATTTAATGCCGCCCGCCGGCACAGACCATAACATTCTTGCCTCAGAAGCTGCATTTGTGAGATCATCCCACAAGTTTTCTATTGGGTTAAGGTCTGCGAATCGGGTCGGATGCTACATAAAGTCAATCTTGTTGGTCTGGAACTGAGATGTTTCCCGTTTACTGGTGTGTTTGGGTCGTCGTCTTGTTCCCATTTCAAGGGCATTTTCTCTTCAGCATGAGGCAGCACGACTTCAAGTGTTCTACATGATACATAATTCAAACTGATCCAGAATCCCTGGGATGTGATAAATAAATGTAAAACACAGTAGGATGAGAAACAGCTCCATACCAGGATGCTTGGCCACCATGTTTCACTGTCTTCACAGTGTACTGTGGCTTCAAGTCAGTGTTTGGGTGCCGTCTAGGGGCCAATGATACCCAAAAAGAACAAACTTCCTTTCCTCAGTCCACAGAATGTTGCTCCGTTTCTCTTTATTTCAATCGATGTGTGTGGGACGCTGCGGGGCTTCACACAGGCGTCTTCTAATTGTAACAGGATTCACAGGTAACTTTACACCTTCTATGATCTTCCTGGAGCTGATCGGTGGTTGAGTTCTTGCCATTTTGGCTCTTCATCCATTTGAATGGTAGTTTTTCTTCCATGTCCTTCAGGTTTTGTTGCCAATTTAAAGCATTTTTGATTATTTTATCTGAGCAGCCTTTCATTCTCAGATCTTCTTTAGGTTTCCCCCTCCAATCAACTTTTTAATCAAGGTGCTGAACAATGTCTGGAATGACCCATTTTCCTCAGAATCCCAGAGAGAAATGTTTATAACCAGCAGGTACATTTGCTGCCTTCCTTCCTTCCTTATACCCCCATTTCACTGGAGCGCGGCAGACTCGCAGAACCAAAAATGTCGTCATCCTCCAACGTTCCTCAGCCGTTCCATCATCTTCCGTGTCCTTCCGTATGATTTTAAATGTATTCCTCCGCTTCCAGCAGGCCAAAATCTTCTGTGAACGTGCTTTTGAACATGTTCAAAAGCACGTTCACGGAAAAATCTTCCGACAGTGTTCCCTTTGGTTCCGCAGTCCTTCCGCAAACGTTCCGTCATTTCCTCAAATGTTCCGTGATCATTTCTTTTATTCCGCCAGTGTTCCTTTATCATTCCGCGAGCCATCCCCCCCCTTCTTCTGGATGGTCAAAAGCAGCCATGGAACAGCTACAGATCCCCAAAGAATACTCACGGAAGGTTTGCGGAATGGTTGCGGATAACACGGAAGACTTGTGGAACACTCACGGAAGTCACTTCCACTATAAATATTAAATTACTCCAGTTCATTTTTTCTGTTTTCCTGTTCATGTAATAAAGTTTTAAAGTTATAATCACTGTGGTTTGGACTTGTGTGCATGGTTTTTAGTCTGGTATGATTTATTGAGGTGCAAATAAAAGGAACGTATTGACATTATTGACATTAAACATATTAACATCTGTTAAATTTTAATTTTTTTGTAAATTATAAACATATTGCATATTATAAACGTGGTAAATTACAAACATATGTTACATTTTAAATTTATTGTGCATTATAAACATATTGTAAAATATAAACATATAGTACTTTAATAAACATCTTGTACATTACAAACATTGTAAATTATAAACATATAGTGCGCTATAAACATATTGTAAATTATAAACATATGTTAATTTTTACATTTATTGTACATTAGAAACATATTATAAATTATAAACATATAGTATGAATGAGAGAATGAGATTCCTTGGTCGAATCCAGGTATTTATAGGCAGAATCAGGAGCAAATCCTTTGATCTTTACCGATTTTTTCCTTGTTGAAACGTGGTTACGCTGGGTATTCCCCAGTCATTCCTCAGTCAATCCTTAGTCGTTTCGTGTTGAACATGAATGTTCCGCCTTCATTCCGCCTGTTCCGCAATCATTCCATAGCTCTTCCTTCTAAAAACGGAGTAGTACCGTAGTCATTCCTCGAGTGTTCCTTGCTTTCCGTGAACGTTCTGTGAATTATCCGAAGGTCTTCCTTTGCAATCTGCACTGGTTTTGAAGGTAATCGGAGTGCTTTTACGCATGTAAAGTACAATGTCGGAATACATGTGTCTTTTTCGCACATTCCGTGAAAGTTCCAAAAGGTACCATTTTCCGTAGATTTTTGACACATTTTCCGTGTAAAAATGCGAACGCTCCTCCGTACAATGTGGGGCCGGTGGTGTAGTGGTTAGGGTGATGCGCTCATGATCGGGAGGTTGTGAGTTCAAATCCCACCGAGACCCTCACTGTGCTAAGACCCCTGGGCAAGGTCTCAACCACAAGTGTGCCTCTGTTCACCCAGCAGTATAAATGGGTACCAGTAAAAATATACTGGGAAGGTAACCTGCGATGGACTAGCGTCCCATCCAGGAGGAGGTGAACTCCTGGTCGCTTCACGCTATGGAAACCGGGGATAAGCACTGGCCTGATGAGCCACTATGGCTCAGGTGTAAAAACCCAACAGACCACCTTTTTTCTACCTCCGTACAGTGCGTTCCGCGCCTATCCACCATGATCATTGAATTCTACGCTCCAGTGAAATGGGGTATTAAATAAGAACAATAACTGGCACATGTTTTTCAAAGAGTGAATGACATCACTAACACAACCCTGATGTTATTTAGAACACGCCCCTTGCAATTAGTGATTCGATTACACAGAATCAGAAGCATGCGGGTCATGAGTGTTGGTTCTGTTGGATTCTATGACCCTACTACACCTAATAATGAATTATCAGTTTCTAATATCATTTCTACAAAAAAGCACTGATTGTTCAGATTAGATGATGTTATTTTGAACACATCTGTACTTGTGTTCATAAAAATCTATAAAAATTATTCAGACGTAAGGTGTTGGCAGTCATTCTCTGAATGGGTTCATATTAACAGATCTATACAGAGTAAGTGGTACAAAACTGCTAACAAAAATAAATGCAGTACAGATATTCTTAGTGCAGATATCAGCTATCGACAGATACTGAAGGATGAGGAATCAGTATTGGTAACTCTGGGTTCACACTCGAGGAGCGATGTGCACAATCTCAACGATTTCTGAAAATTGTTACGATCGATAAAACTATTGAACAACTCGACCGGACTTGTGATAGTTGAGTCATCTAATTGTGAGGCGCTCCACCAGAAGTGAATACTAAACAAGTACTCAACCATCATTTGCAAACGTGAAATATCAGAAGTCCGGATAAGCCGCGCTATGTCTCACAAGCGCCATGCGTCACTTGCAATAAGCGCCTAGTTCCAGTGGAGCGCCTCACAATTGGGGGGCGTGGAATCTAATTTTTGACGGTCATGCCTAATCACTGGTTGGTGTCATCACTCATAATGAGTGATGATCATATTATGACTAACGTTAGCTGTTTAACTTGACAGTGATATAGTTGCTAGTGTCCACTGTTGTTAGTGTCATGCAATTTACATCCTGAAAGATGCATAAACATATAAAGTTTGTTTGAGAGAACAGAGCCAAGAGTCACTCAGGCCTGTGACGGAGCTTGCTTACAGTAGCTTTTTCTGACCTTGGTGTGCTTTGACAGAGCAAACAAACCACACGTGCTTTGGTCGGGGCACCTACAAGTCCCAAGATGGAAAATGAAATCATCCCAACTTATAAATTATCACTGAAACAAGGTCCCACACTCAAAGCACAATAATTCCAGACCAGAAAGCAGGTTTCCAAGCCCTTGTTGGCACACTAATATTAGGACTACACTATAGCAATTACTACATTTCAATTAGCACGCATGAGCAGGTACCAGCATGCTGGAGGAACTGCAGGTGTACTGATGAAACTCAGCAAATTAAATAGTTTTTTAAACATAGAAGACAAATATCGCTGCCCAATCCATGAACAGACATGCTCGTGGAGACACCTTGTAAGTGTGCACACTGGAATTTGGTTTTTGATCAGTAAACTGTGATGAAGTGCAGCAATGTTGATCTTGACGTTGGAAATAATTCCATTTAATTGGTCAAAATGTAGCCTCTTCGGGTTAATATCACCCTGCACTGAGTCAGCCACCGACTGATGTACAGGAGATCATCCGAGTAGCTTTCTACACCATTAAGTTTTACAATGGTAACGTCATCTAATCAGAATTGGAAGGCCCGCACATCTGCTCCAGTATGCTAGCTATAAGTTTTTAGTCTAGTCTGGGAAAGCAAAGGTGGGCTGGGGCGGTTTCCACGAAACGGAGGGCATATTTTAAAATGAAAACAGTTCAGGCATCGTAGGAAAAGGTCGTAAACCTGATTTTAAGAGCATCATGTCTGATTTCGCCCAAGTATGCCGGTTCTTATACTGTCCCTTGTACATTTATTAGCCTGTACTTAGTCCACTGGTTAGCCTTATATGACCGCTCCCTTCTTTGTCGCAGTGTTTGCATGTGAGGGGGAAATGAAAGCTCAGGTTTCCTAACTCCAGCACCGAGTGACACTAGAGACGCAGCAAAGGTTCAGGGCCATTGTCGCTCACGCCGGCTCGGACAGAAACCGTACACCAGCAGGTGCATTTCCAAGCCGCTTAGCACACCAGCTCACACTCGTTTAACAGTGTCAGCCTCGAACAACAGAAGAATCGAAGGCTTGCTGTTTGACGGCGACATTGATGCAAGTTTTTGTGTTGTTTTCTGAACTGAATCACGGTGACTCACTGTGCGGTACTGAGACCAGCCCATTGAGATCAACCAAGCAACAAGCAGAAAGAAAGCAGGATCTGCTGATATAAAAGTAATCAAGTGTATTCGATGCATTGTAGATATTTCTGCTTTAATGTTGCGTAATCCATCTCATTCTTTCATTGGCCCCATACGCAACTTGCGCCGCACCCTCAGCGCTCTGCTGTGGGATTTCAGTAATTCTCTTACATCAGAAAACTGCTTAAAAAACAGGAATAGCTGAAAAGCACCCGATAGCATCGATTTAGGAAACAGAAGCATGGTTAATGTTCTGAATACATTTCCTTTAAATGTTACAGTGGAACTCGATTAAAACGACTCCAGGAAGTTGCTGCATCTCACAATGGTGGTGCTCAAAATTCCAGACTTTGAAGAAGTGAACAAGAATTTCCTTAGGCAGCATTCCCATCAATTACTAGCCTTCTGAGAATGATTTAGCGGTCCTTAAGGCACACAGGAAAGTGGGGCAAAGGATTCCTGATGTGGCCTTTCGGTAAACTCCAGACTCTTACACGCAAACGTTAGGCGGTGATATAAGTCAGGACTGCGGTTATGGGTTTCGGATTATAATTTACACTGAATGATACTTAATAGAATACATTTAAGAATACATTCCCATCATGGAGCCATCAACGGCTAAATGGGAGGCTTTGGGATTTTAGAATTAGCAACTTAACAACCAAAGATACATAAAAAAAAATAATAAAAAAAACTCGAAAAACAAGCAAACACACAAAAAAAGCACATATTTCCAGCAGACCCACGGTCCTTATTAAGCAGAACTGTTCAAAGTGCATGACTGCAGCTGGTTAGAAGTCTGCTGTGCAAGCACAAACTTGCCGTAAATCTGGAAAACACCATGCGTTTTTTATATATAAACGATACGCTGCAAAAGAAGGGGGCAGCTGTTAGGAATGAAGAAAAGATCAGTGCAGCTCAAAACATCACTGAAACAAACTAAAAAAGTTCAGAGCTGCGATTTGGATGACGCTGCTGATTCTGAAAGGCAAAAGCAACCTGATAGAAAACAGGTCAAACTTCTTAAAAAAGTAGAAAAGCTTTCACCCATTGTTTATTCAGTTGGAATGCAGAGGTTTAAAATAAAATGTAGATCCTATCCCTATTCTCACACCATTGTTTTTCATTTCGAACACCACTGGAGACCTGAGGAACGATTCCTCATCCAAAACACGAGAGTTCTTCAGGAAGCTGCTAACTACCTCACCCTGAACCACTGGTATTCAATGTGTGTGCTGGATAGCCTGTTTGGTTTCCTCCTCCTATTTATGGTCTTTCGACTTTCTGTGCCTGCTCGCTTCTGATTAGTTGCCTGAAAGATGTCATGTGTACTTGGAACAAGTGCTGTTGGGTTGGGGGGGGGTTAAAATGGGGCAAGGCCTAGCATGCTATAATGTAATATGTATAGGGGGGGGGGGGTGTCGGGGGGTTGCCTTGGGCAAAACTTACACTTGCACGAAGATCATTATTTAACACTCCAGCACCATCGAACATGGCCTTTCAACACAACAAAAACATTTATAGGTCAAAAAAAAAAAGGAAAACGCATCATAACGCCCCATTAACGTGACCCTGAGTGAAAATATATATATATATATATATATATCACTGCAGTCTGAATATAAAGAAGGCGGCGAAAAAAAGTCCACTTTTTGGAAATCACTGTCTAAACTGCCTGTTCCCTGAGTGTTAAGGGCAGTGACCATGTTTTCGGAAAATGTGGCCAGGATTAATGGCGTCCCCGGATGATTTTAGCTTCCATTAAAAAAAAAATGACATCATATACCATGAGTGATGATAAAAATATGTTTCACGTTACCTTTTTGTAAATGAATGATATCTGGAAAGTTGGACAGCAAGCCCTGGTACAGCGATAGTTTATCCAGCATGAGGAACAGGTCATATTTGGGCTGCTCGGCAAACAGCTCCCCGATGTTCTCATATGTCCGACCGGTGTGTGAGATGGCGTTGTTCAGGGCATCACAGCTGTACGGTGGATCCAGCATGAACGCCTGGCTGATAGCCTGGAAGGCGTTACCGAGGCGTTGAAACTCTTTCCGAAAGCCGCCGAGATGCTTGCGGACGAGTTCGGACGCGACATGCGTGAGCTGCAGGACGCTGTCGTCCATTT
Organism: Plotosus lineatus; assembly: GCA_024760905.1. Lineage (NCBI taxonomy): Eukaryota > Metazoa > Chordata > Actinopteri > Siluriformes > Plotosidae > Plotosus > Plotosus lineatus. The sequence goes on along the minus strand of CM045742.1, from coordinate 2,205,121 downwards.
TCTTGGCGAAGGCCTTGAAAGTATCGACGCGCTCCTCGACATCTTGCAGGTCCTGATGTTCTTTCGGGATGTGAAGAGTGAGCATGAAGTGCGCACCCACCATCTCGTCCTTCTCAGCGCGACGCTTTCCCAGTTTCCATTGTTTGTCATCAACGCACATGAGGAAGTGTTCGAAGCCCTCGTACTGGGACAGGACCGGATGGCTGGTCATGTGATCCATCCAGAGGATGAGCCTCCGTTTTCTTTTTTCAATGAAGTCTTCCTCAAAGCGGCCTGTGGCTTGCTTCTCCGGTAGATGGGGTATGGAGATGACGGTAAACTTGTGCAACAGGCGATTGTAGAGCCAGTCAAAGTGCTTATAGCGCCGATATACAGGCGTGCCAGTGTGGCTGGGGGTGACCCTGTAGGAAATGTAACTCTTAATGCCCTTGAACTTGGTCTGCTTGGTAGGATCCTCAATGGAGCAGTTAAAAGGCTGAGGACTCTCCTTCCACCGAGGTCCACGTGAGTCCATTTCGATGCTGTACGACTCGGCTATCTTTGCCATCATCGGCACATCCCCGAGCACGAATGCCTCGACGCCCGAGCGAACAAAACTGGAAAAGCGATTGAGGTTCCGGCCCACCATGCTGCCTTTCCTGGAACTGGAGATGCTGTCTTGGCGTTCCATGTGGGGCCTGGAACGGTATTGCACATTAGGATTCGGGTAAGGTCTCTGTTGTGCGTGCCCATTGGCACCCACCGCTTGGCGAGAGTCCTCATCCTCGACCACCGTAGAGTTGTCATCCCAGTCGTCCCAGTCATCGTCGTCGTCGTCATCATACGTGGCGTTGGTAGCGGGAGTAAAAAAGGGCTCTTTGCCTGGGGAGCCTGCCGGGCTCAGAGAGTAGTCAGTCAGGTTGGAGTTGGAACGTGTCCGAATGATCTCCACGTACGAGGCTGGGAACAGGCCTCTCTCCCCGCGGCTGTTCTCACCCTGGAGCCAACCGTCGATGGAGTTCTCATCGAAAATAACCAGCTCCTCATTCTCCTGGATGCTGATCTCCTCTTTGTTTTCACTCTGGAAGGTGTAAAGTGCTACAGCTTTCAGTGACATCGTAACCTCGGTTGTGGGGCCACAAAAAGTGGAGACAAAGTTGGAATGAAACCGCTTTTAGCCCGAAATCATCCGGCATGTAGGTTCCTCCTTAGAAACAAAAACCAGGAAACACACACACACACTCACACACACACACACACTCACACTCACACACTCACACACACACACTCCTCTCCATGCTGGAGATCATTTCAATGATGAAAGATCTCAAACTAAAGCACTTCGGCTGAATGTTCTCAAACCCGCGACGAGATCTCACACCCCCATGGAGGGATTTCTCCTGAAATAGAACCTACTCCACGATCATACAGCCAGAAACACAGAGGGGAAGCGGGTCCGGAACGCTTTCTAGAAGGTCCCCGTTCTTATTCGGAGCGAGTTTGAGAAAGAAACGTTGGACATAATGTCAAAGTCAGACGTCGGAATGAACTGTTTTGGTCCAGAAGGAACATGTAAACACAGACGAAGTCATGAAGGGCAGCTGTGGGTGGATCTCAGCTTCCAGTGCCGCACTCCGAGCTGTCCGCTCATGGTGACAGAAGGAAGGATCAGGAGGAAACCCGAGGAGGAACAATGTTTAAAAACCTGTGAAGAACCGAGAACAGCCTGCGGTGATGCTGCTGATGGTCCTCGTGCATCTGCAGCTCTCAGTCCATCTTCAGCACAACACACAGAGCAACACACGGAGCAACACACGGCCGACTGACGCCACAAACACCGCCAACCTCAAACGTTTGCTTCAACGAAATTCATCCCAAATCTTTCCATGACGTGAAGCGCGCCACAATGAATCGGGAAAACTTTTGCTGTGTGATTTCGCTCGAGATGATCGTGAGGTGGGCGGAGCTTTCGGACTCCCTGTCGCCGTCAAGTGGATAATACTCAAGCATTTCGCTTTTCAAAGAGAACGTTTCAAAACCACACACTTATGCATACAATTATATTCCCTATACTGATTCATTTATTTTTATTTATTTTTTTTTATATATATACACCTTATGTTTCCCACTTCCCAGAACCGCTTATGCAAGTAAAAGTCCAAACTCCGTGAAGCGGTTTGTTCGACCAACAAAAAAAAAAAAAAAAAAAAAAAATTCGGCGACGCGATTACGTCACATGCTATGAATGTAGACGTGCTGCGCGTGCTGTTTACATACGTCAATGTAAGCGCCATCTTGTGTGAGTCTAGTGTGACCATGTAAACTCAAAAAATTGGAAGAAGTTACAGAACCTCCAGGCGTTACATTTCATCAGTAAGTGCAGGAGTGCAGGAGTTCAGTAGTGCAGGAGTGAAGAAGTTCAGGAGTTCAGGAGTGCAGTAGTTCAGGAGTGCAGAAGTTCAGTAGTTCAGGAGTGCAGTAGTGCGTAGTTCAGGAGTGCAGAACTTCAGGAGTACAGTAGTTCAGGAGTGCAGAAGTTCAGTAGTTCAGGAGTGCAGTAGTTCAGGAGTGCAGTAGTTCAGGAGTGCAGAAGTTCAGGAGTGCAGTAGTTCAGGAGTGCAGAAGTTCAGTAGTTCAGTAGTGCAGTAGTTCAGGAGTGCAGTAGTTCAGGAGTTCAGGAGTGCAGTAGTTCAGGAGTGCAGTAGTTCAGGAGTTCAGTAGTTCAGGAGTTCAGTAGTGCAGTAGTTCAGGAGTGCGGTAGTTCAGGAGTGCGGTAGTTCAGGAGTGCGGTAGTTCAGGAGTGCAGAAGTTCAGTAGTTCAGGAGTGCAGTAGTTCAGGAGTGCAGTAGTGCGTAGTTCAGGAGTGCAGAACTTCAGGAGTGCAGTAGTTCAGGAGTGCACTAGTTCAGGAGTACAGTAGTTCAGGAGTGCAGAAGTTCAGTAGTGCAGGAGTGCAGGAGTGCAGTAGTTTAGGAGTGAAGAAGTTCAGGAGTTCAGGAGTGCAGTAGTTCAGGAGTGCAGTAGTTCAGGAGTGCAGAAGTTCAGTAGTTCAGGAGTGCAGTAGTGCGTAGTTCAGGAGTGCAGAACTTCAGGAGTACAGTAGTTCAGGAGTGCAGAAGTTCAGTAGTTCAGGAGTGCAGTAGTTCAGGAGTGCAGTAGTTCAGGAGTGCAGAAGTTCAGTAGTTCAGTAGTGCAGTAGTTCAGGAGTGCAGTAGTTCAGGAGTTCAGGAGTGCAGTAGTTCAGGAGTGCAGTAGTTCAGTAGTTCAGTAGTTCAGTAGTTCAGGAGTGCAGTAGTTCAGGAGTTCAGTAGTGCAGGAGTGCAGTAGTTGAGGAGTGCAGTAGTTGAGGAGTGCAGTAGTTGAGGAGTGCAGTAGTTGAGGAGTGCAGTAGTTGAGGAGTGCAGTAGTTCAGGAGTGCAGTAGTTGAGGAGTGCAGTAGTTCAGGAGTGCAGAAGTGCAGAAGTTCAGGAGTGCAGTAGTTCAGGAGTGCAGTAGTTCAGGAGTGCAGAAGTTCAGTAGTTCAGGAGTGCAGTAGTTCAGGAGTTCAGTAGTGCAGGAGTGCAGTAGTTGAGGAGTGCAGTAGTTGAGGAGTGCAGTAGTTGAGGAGTGCAGTAGTTGAGGAGTGCAGTAGTTGAGGAGTGCAGTAGTTCAGGAGTTCAGGAGTGCAGTAGTTCAGGAGTGCAGTAGTTCAGGAGTGCAGAAGTTCAGGAGTGCAGTAGTGCGTAGTTCAGGAGTGCAGAAGTTCAGGAGTGCAGTAGTTCAGGAGTGCAGAAGTTCAGTAGTTCAGGAGTGCAGTAGTTCAGGAGTGCGGTAGTTCAGGAGTGCGGTAGTTCAGGAGTGCAGAAGTTCAGTAGTTCAGGAGTGCAGTAGTTCAGGAGTGCAGAAGTTCAGTAGTTCAGGAGTGCAGTAGTGCGTAGTTCAGGAGTGCAGAACTTCAGGAGTGCAGTAGTTCAGGAGTGCAGTAGTTCAGGAGTACAGTAGTTCAGGAGTGCAGTAGTTCAGGAGTGCAGAAGTTCAGTAGTTCAGGAGTGCAGTAGTTCAGGAGTGCAGAAGTTCAGAAGTTCAGTAGTTCAGGAGTGCAGTAGTGCGTAGTTCAGTAGTTCAGGAGTGCCGAAGTTCAGGAGTGCAGTAGTTCAGGAGTGCAGTAGTTCAGGAGTGCAGTAGTTCAGGAGTGCAGTAGTTCAGGAGTGCAGTAGTTCAGGAGTGCAGAAGTTCAGTAGTTCAGGAGTGCAGAAGTTCAGGAGTTCAGGAGTGCAGAAGTTCAGTAGTTCAGGAGTTCAGGAGTGCAGTAGTGCAGTAGTTCAGTACTGTATCCTGATCTTGCTTGCATGACTCGATTATGGAAGCCCTGAGTGGACAGGTTTACTTCATTTTCTGTGACTGCTTAATCCTAATTAGGGTCACAGGGAGGCTGACGCCCATCCCAGCCAACTCCGGGCGAGGGCAGAATACACCCTTGACGGCTCGCCAGGCCATCGCAGGGCAGAATCACGCTGACGGCTTTGCAGCTCCTCTTGTTGAAAGTCAGCGATGGTTCTTTTACATGAACCTCACACCATAGACAGTGAGAGACACGGCCGGCCTTTGATAACCCAGTTAGTGCACTGGGGGGACAGTGACAACCCGTGGAGAATGGGGCTTGTCTCCAGATAACGAGTTATTCATAGCACGGCATTCAGTTATTTCAGAACTTTTTAGTCTACATGTTATTATCTTCGTACTTTATCTCTAATTAATTGAGATTAAATTAAAAGTTTTTCCCCACAGTGAAGGATAAGATAAGATACAGCTTTATTAATCTCACAATGGAGAAATTCACTGTTACAGGCTCTTGAGGTACCATCAGTAGGGGGTGCAAAAATAGATACAAATACAAACATACACACATACAATATTATATAAGTAAATAAATAAATAGATACATAAATAGTATAAATTAATAAACAATAAAAGAAAAGAAGGGAACGACTTTGTAGACTGGCCTATATTAAAGTGTAATGTATCTGAGGGCAGAGTAGATGGGTTGATATGGTTCACAGTGGGGTAGATGTGGTTGATTAAAGTGCACGGGGTTTTTATTGCACATAACCGGTATTTTCACAGACAGTTACAAAGTGACGTTGTACAGTCTGACAGCGGTGGGAATGAATGCCCTGCGGTAGCGCTCCTTCCTGCACTGAGGATGTCTCAGTCGTCCACTGAAGGAGCTGCTCAGCTTCTCTACAGTCTGGTGCAGTGGGTGAGAGCTGTTGACCATGATGGATGTGAGCTTTGCTACCATCCTCCTGTCACTCACCTCCTCCACAGAGTCCAGTGGGCAGCCGAGGACAGCGCTGGCCCTCCTGACCAGCTTGTTCAGTCTTTTTCTGTCCCACTCTGTGCTGCCCGGGGCCCAGCAGATGGCAGTGTAGAGGATTGCAGAGGCTACCACAGAGTCATAAAATGTCCTGAGCAGAGGTCTGCATACTCCGAAGGACCTGAGTCTCCTCAGAAGGTGGAGGCGACTCTGGCCCTTCTTGTACAGGGCGTTGGTGTTGTGGGACCAGTCCAGTTTATTGTTAAGGTGAACACCCAGGTATTTGAAACTGTTCACTATCTCAATGTCCTGTCCCTGGACGTTCACTAGTGATTGTGTGTGTGTGTGTGTGTGTGTGTGTGTGTGTGTTAGTGTGTTAGGATGAAGGACAAAATAAAGTCAATCTAGGAAAACCCCTCTCACCCTTCTCACCCTCTCACCCTCACAACAAACTCACCCTTCTCACCCTCTCACCCTCAAAACAAACTCACCCATCTCACCTTCCTCACCCCTCTCACCCTTCACACCCCTCTCACCCCTCTCACCCTCACACCATCACACCCATCTCACCCTTCTCACCCCTCTCACCATTCTCACCCATTTCACGCCTGTCACCCTCTCCATGATAAGCTGTGGCTGATGGGCAGTTTGTTCAGCCAATGCATCAGTAATTCCACTGAGGTGCAGAATCGAGTGTTCCAGGTCCTGTCTGTTGCTCTTTATATCTAATAAATTCAAACTGTATCACAACAGTAAAAGACAAAGTCTATCACAGCACTGATACACAACACACAGAATCCAATAAATATTCTCCTCAGTTCCACACTTTCAACCTCTCAGAAATTTATTCATCCATATTTTATTGTAAGTTTTGGCCCTGCAGTGGTCTGGCAAGATGTTTAGTCAGCTGAGATGGGTGCCAGCCTCCCCGCAAACCTAATTAGTTTAAAGGATGAAGCAGCTTCGGAAATGAATTCATTTTACTTTTTTATTGTATTTTTTATGAATATTTTTATTTCTGTTTATCTTGTGCTTGTTTCCCCCCCCATGCTATTTCTGCTGTGAAAATTCCCCTTTATATCTATCAATAAAGGATCATCTTATTAAGCGCTTCAAAAAATGGAGGAATGAATTAAGTCTCTGAATGAACCATGTGTGGGCAAAATGCAGGGAAAACGTGTGGCGGTGGGGGAGTGAGCTGCACCTTCCCTTCCTACAAATAAACGGCTGAAGTGTCCTTGCGAGGCACATGACCCCCAACTGTTCTCCCAATGAGTGTGACAGCCCACTGCTTCCAGCTTGTGTGTGTGTGTGTGTGTGTGTGTGTGCGCGCTCACGTTGGATGGGCTAAATACAGAGGAAATAATTTCCCTATACGATTAATACAGTTAAGTCTGTCTTCCTTTTGGCTTTTTCTCTTTTACTCGGGAGTCGCCACAGTGAATCATCTGATTCGCACGTTTGATTTGGCAGAGGTTTTTACGTCGGATGCCCTTCCTGTCACATCCCTTTTTAGCACGGGACAGAAACACGCTGACGACTTTGCAGCTCCTCTTTACGAAAGTCAGCAATGGTTCTTTTACATCAACCTCTCACCATAGACAGTGACAGACATGGCCCGCCTTTGATAACCCAGTTAGCTGCACTGGGGGGGACGGGACCAGTGACAACCTTGTGGAGAGTGGGACTCGAACCCCCAACCTTTGGATCAGCAATCCAGCGCCCTATACCACTAGACCACCACTGCCCCTGATTAATACAGTTAAGCAAAACGAAAAATGTTTCATGAGCACAGAATAAATGTATTATGTATATATATATATATATATATATATATATATATATATATTTTTTTTTTTTTTTTTTTTTTTTGTCGATTTACTGATCACTGAACCCTTGCAATATGGCGGCCGCGTGCACGTATCTGGACATACGTGAAGACGTAGGAAGTCGCGTCTAGTGTATTATTATGGTCTGTAATATATCTATCCATGACTTTGGTTCAATTCCAAAATGGCGTCTTGTGTACTAAATAGTGTTTCCATCGACATTAAAATGTAAATGTCTATTTATATATAAACGTAAAATTTGACCTGAACAAAATGCAATTAAACACAAATGTTTATGTCGTTGAGCGTTACCGTAATGTATAATATAGACGCCATGCTTTGTATTGTGTAGTGCACGAACATAAGTGAGGGTAGTGCTATTTGGGATCAGACTCCGAGCTTCAGCGAGCGTCACCGTGATCGGAGCAGCAGCAGCAGTAGCAGTAGCGGGGATTGTGTTGTTGTTGCCACAGCTTCCACGCCAGCAGGTTTGATTTGCATCACCAGAAATGTGATTATTCGGAAGTTATATTAATAAATGTAAAGCCTGGTCGGTGTATAGTAAGTTGTGTTTTGTTGCTCATGGTGTTAGCGGCGTGGCTAAAGTTAGCTAAAGTGCTAGTTAAGCCCAATGCTAATAAAGAAGTGAGTGCGTGAGAAGTGCACGTGAATAAATTGTGGGATCCGAACACTCCCTGTCCTGTCCTGTCCCAAATCAATCACCAGGCTGTGCTTCCCTCTGATTTCCTTGGGTTGTCCTGGGTTGTGCATTGTTGGGAGAACAGTGCTTAAAATGGTGCTAAGTAGGTTGTGGGTTCGAATACCGCGACTGGGTCACTTCTGGACTTGACGCACCAGCTTGTAGGTAGTTGGACAATTTTCAGGAGCTTAATATCCCAGTGTGTTGGTTTTATTTGAATGAGCTTCGAAAAATCCCCAAATATATTGGAATAGCTGATATACCAGCAGAGTCATCGCCATGACCCCATGACCTGGTGGGTGATGAGCTGGGGATTTGCTGTAACTCTATCTGGATAAAATGAGCCACAAATGGGCAGCATAGAACATCCACCAACGATCAAGAAGGTTCGAGCGTTCTATGTTGAGTTTGCATTTTGTCCTGGTGCTTGTGTGGGTTTCCTCTCTCAACCGAAAAAAAAAAAAAAACCTGCCAATCAAAAGCTTGGACGAGTAAGGAACTCTGCCAACTCTTGGACTGGTTGTGAACATCAAACTCCTCTCAGTTCATGATGCAGCAGACTTTCTGTACTTGCTGTGAGATAATGATAATAAAATAATTAGTTTCATATACAGTCGGCCCTCTACTTACGAAATTAATCCGTTCCAGCGCCTTTGTCGGAACCTGGAGTTTTCATAAGTAGGGGGCGCATTTTACATGTAAAACATGTGATTCGTTCCAAAGCTCCCAAGACTACCCCATAAACCTTTTAAAAAATGATAAAAGTACACCAATTTTGTATGAAATATAGTAGGCCATCGATATTTGCGTGTGTGTGTGTGTGGGGGGGGGGGTTGTTTCCGGCCCCACCCACGAATGAAGATAATCTGCGAGTTCTGTACCTGGAAGGAAAACCCCATGTACCATATTACGTGCGCAAATGAGCAACCAGAAGTAAAATACCGTGTATTGATTACAATATGCTTCTTAAAAACATTCTATCGACAGTCTTATTCATTAATACAGTATTCGTGTAGTAATGATTAAGAAAAACTTTTCAATTTTGTACTGTGATATTTATTAATAAAATTTATAAACATACAGCATACTTTATATCTATCTATCTATCTATCTGTGTGTGTGTGTATGTATATATAATATATATAGAGAGACACATACACACATACAGTATGTATATGTTTTCGTTTTGTATGTATAATATATTAACCAGTTAAGCTCTATGATGCTACTCTAATGCCGGTTAAGCGCCGTCTCTTCTGAAGAAATAAGACTTTCTCCTGAAAAAACGACAGTTTCCTCTGAAGTGCCTGAAGATAATCAGCTGAACTGTTGTAAAGCTGTAGTATTAAAGTGTATGTCAATTATTATTTCAGTACAGTGCCTAAGTTAATGTTTAGAAGCCAAGGAGCAGCTCTGCCATGCCCTTCAGCTGGAGCGGACAGTTAGTTAGAGAACACAGCCGTCAAAATCAAAGGTCCCCCAAAAACACAGACCATAACAAAAAGAACATTAAAGAACATAAAATGTAATAAATTGGATAAACAAAACAAAACGATAAACATGCTACGCCACAGTACATAAAATCACACTCACAAACATTGTAAACATTAACTTAGGTACTCTACTGGAATAATGATTGAAAAAGACTTGAATACTAGAGTGCTTTCAGATGATTATTTCTCTTCAGGCACTTCAGAGGAAACTGTCGTTTCTTCAGGAGAAAGTCTTATTTCTTCAGAAGCGAAATCCAACGTCATTACCTTTTTTATTGCTGAGCCAGGGAAGATTCACAGCATTTGAGTGGCATCATAGAACTTCACTAGTAATTAAAACACACTAAAAAAAAGAGGCTCATTGAAAACTTGTGTGCAAATGAGGGAAAAGGGGGCATTACATCATCTCAACCAATCAGCAGGAAGTAGGACAGCCATTGGCTGAATTTGAGTGACGTGTCAGTTGCTTGGCAGTCCGCGAATATTCAAACCGAGCGCAAAACCGCGAATAGTCAAGGGCCTACTGTATGTGTTAAAAGGAAAAGAAAATTATATATTAAACCATTTAAACATTTTATTAACATATTAAACCATTTTATTCGCATATTTATTAATTAACCCACTATTAAACTTTTTTAAATTCATTTTTACATTCATTATTAAACATTTGTGGAGCGATTCTCCGAATGTGGGTGCAGCCCACACTCGGCGGAGCACGCCACATTTATTAAACATTTACTGAATTAATCAACTTAAAAAATGAAAGATAAGCTGCAATTAGCACTCTCAAAAAACCTCATGAGCGCTGTCCTTTACGCGTGTGATAAACAAGCTTTGTAGGTACAATACTATGGAGATTCAGCTCTCTCCGAATGGGTCGCCAATGGGAGGCCAGCGGGGCGGTCTGTTGGGAGACAGCCAAGGATAGAGCAACTTGCGCATTGTTTGAATGTTTGAATGGCGTGTTTGATGCTTTTCATAAGAAGAACTTGTTTCGTACAGAGAGGACAAAAATTTAGGAAAATGTTTTACGTGTACTTGATTTTTCATATTCAGGGGTTTTCGTAAGTAGAGGGCCGACTGTATAAAAGTTTGAAACTTTGGGCACAACGTGGACATTTTCCTCTAAAAATATCTGTGTTGAGTTATTTTGAGGGTAAAGCAAATTAATACTGATTTATTTTTTGATTTACTGTATTAATCACATACAAAGTAAGCATGCACGCGCGCACACACACACACACACACACACATACACACATGGACACATTGTGGGGCCCACAGAGCAGTTGGGGGCCAGGTGTCTTGCTCAAGAACACTTCAGCCTATAATGTGGAGGCAGGTGCAGTTCGCTGATGTTGAAACATGTACGTAGACATTTGCGCCACTTCTGATCTGTTCAGCTGTCAAAAGCATGTCGGTGATCAGAGAAAAGATTCTGCTCAAATCAACGAAATAGACAAAGTTGTGAAAAACAAGTTTAGGTGGGAATGGATGGAAAAGGGAACCGTAGCATTCAATTGCAGGAACATTTGGTGTTCAAGCGAAGATTCCAGAACCCAACAGACTTAACCCTTTGTTTGCCGTTCGACCAGAAACTTCCGTGCAAAGAAAAGAGCCAGTGAAACAACCAGTTTGTGTCGCTGATCGAGTCGTTAATTTTGAGGTATGTTTGAGAGTTTTGTTGTCGAGTTTCTGATTATATTTTAAATGATTGTGAATGCATGCATGTTTTAGGCGTAGGACGTTCGCGTGTTTATTCCTTGAACTGAATCAAATGAGCCGACTTTATGGTCACTGAACCATTTTTCTGCTGTTAGAATAAATAAATTATTGCTGCAATAACTCGCCAGTTTTTTGTAATTAACTGATGTAAATAGGCGTTTACCGCAGCGGGAGTGTGGGCTCGTGTAAGTAGCTCATTAATATCGGAAATGTAAAACTATGAATCAACCGAAACGCCTCGGCATCCAGAAGGACAACAAACTTTCTAAGGCGGCCTCTAGAAGGACAGTTCAGGCTGCACAAAAGGAAGCAAGAAAGTGCCATAAAAAGCACTAAAGACAAAGAAACATTCATTCAAAAAACTGATGTCATGTATAGCATGCCGTGTGTATAGTTTGTTTCCAGATTGTGTTTAAAGACGATGACTGTTGATAATAGTGTTATGAGGCAGGACAGATCTATAAGAGGGACTATTTGATTTGTGACTGTGACACTTTGATTAGTGTTGGAATCCCACATGATAAAACCCACAAGTTGAGGTACAGTGTGCATATGGAGATTAGAAATTAAACTTTCTGGCGCTCTTTCAGTGACATGAAATAGCCTTTTTCCCCTTCTGAAATGCTTAAAACCTAGGGGCCCCCCAGACCCCTGGCTGATTTTCAGATATTTTGGTAATGATGAAATCACATGCCTGCTTCCCGTTAGGCTATGGCTTCCCCTTGTTATACAAACTGTACCCAGCTTTGTGCGATACTGTACATTTCATGTTAAAGTTCACTTCTTGCTTAATTTTAGTGATGCAGAATTTTTTTATTTTTTTTCTCTCTCTAAATATCTGTGCAATTATTGGTGAAGTTATATGAATTGAAGGTGTTCTGACCAACAGCAGTAAAAAGTTCAGGGTGTTCAAGCTAAGTTTTCTTCAAACGGCCCCATTTTGAGATGTTAAAGCAAAGCGGTCTCTCCAAGATGGCTGCCGCCCGGCTTCATAACTGATACTTGTATGTAACAGGGTTTTGTTTTGTTTTTTGTTTGTTTGCTTTTGGAGATCAATGATTGAGACAGGTGGAAGGTGTGGCTACTTCTTGGTTGAGGTGAAAACCTGCACCAACACCGGCCTTTTGTGAATAAGACTAGACATCCTTGATGTAGCTGAATGAACACAATCCCAGAATGTAGCGGAACACCTTCCCAGAAGAGTGGCGTTTGGTATAAGAGGAAAGGGCGGGACTTAGTTCGTATTAATCGTTCTGATCATGAAATGGGACGGGATGGATTGGGGAGCGATGCTCAGGTTTCTGTGTACTTTTGGCGATGTAATGTTTGTTTAACAATGCAGGAGCAGAATTTTGGAGGTGTGGATTTATTCAGGAATAACCCTGAGGTAACACCAGGCTCCATGTGGACCTGGACAGAACACCTGAAACCACTCCAAATGAAAGTCTCCTGTCGAGTCTCCCTGTATGAGTTTGTTCTCACACACTGCCTTATTTGTAGGTCTGTAATGGATGCCTTGACCGAGGCGCTGTCCGCCAACTTCTCCGTGACCAAAGAACCAAACAGCACCTCCGCCCCGCATCCTCGTCTGGATCAGTACAAGTGCAAGTACAGCGCTCTGGACCAGGAGGAACGGCGGAGGAAGTTCCTTCAGGAGCAGAAAAAGTAAGTGCCCCGCATGCCGAAAACGTTCCTATTCAACTCGTATGTACTGGTTGGCACATCTCCCTCACAGCGAGATGGTTCTGGGTTCAAATCCTGAGGATGTTTCAGTGTGGAGTTTGGATGTTCTACCAGTGCTTGCATGGGTTTCGTGCCACACTCCAAACACTTGTACTGTCTTGTTCTGTTTCGCTCCGAGGTGCGAGAGTGAATGCTTTGTGTGTGTTGGCCCCACGATGAGCCGGTGACCCTACCTTCGGTTAGAGTCGGCTGAGTGAGGCTCCGGGCTCCGCATTATTCCAGAATGAGTAAACGCTTCAGCGAGTAAATAAAAGAATAATTTATAAAATGCTGTTATGGGGGGAGGAACCCCTCTTTCCATCCTGATTTGATTTTATTTGCGCCTGATCGACAGGAGAATCAAAGTCGTGATCCACAGAAAGATTCTGATAAGTTTATTTTGTGCGGTTCAAGTCTGAAATCGACGTGCTGTGAATAATTCCTATGAATTCTGGTATATTTGCAGAAAGCAGTTTCAAGCCTGTGAGAAATTCTGTTCTCGAATAAAAGTCCTCATGGTTTTTTTTTTTAATTATTATTTATTAAAAGGAAAAGGCTGAACTATGTGAATCACGTCCGCCGGTTAGCGGCCGGGGACTGGACCGGGGCAGACAGTGATGAAGAGGAGGAGAAACAGAAAAGCCAGCAGCAGGATGAAGTGGAAGATGAAGGGATGGAGGTTGAGCAACGCAGAAAGTTGCCAAAGCACTACGCCAACCAGGTAATGATGTAATACTCTGTAAAGAACGCACTTTGTTTACAGTGACAGACGTGAGAACGTATGAGAGGAAAAGGGGCGGGGTTTCCGGTGTTTTCTCAATATTGGAGCGTTCCGAGCTCCGGGTCGATCCAGATTCATCCACATCTCTGTACAGCCTGTATGAAAGGAAACAAAACACGCTGGATGTCGGGTCACCGCATAAAACTTTATTTGGCTCCGTTCATTTATGTGTTTTTAATTTTTTGGTAAATTTACTTTTAAGAATGGATCACATCTGCGTCACATTCCTGATGTGTTTTGTCGTTAGTGAATCCCGTTTTGAAACGCACGTGCTTGGACTAGAAATAGGAATGCTGCTGCTGCTGGGCGGGATATTCAGATTCAGTGTGGTGAAGGGGGCGTGACCCAAAATCAGAAGCCGAGCACCTGGATGCACAGTCAAGTCGCGCGATGATTCGAGCTGGACTCGCCCGTTTCAATGGATTTGTGTTTTTGTCCCAGAAAACAAGCCCGAGATGGGATCGATTCCCACACATATGCTTCGTTGTTACTGGGCTATTACCGATTAAATCACTGATCAATATATTTGACCGTCAGATCCATAGGTGCCGTAGGGGCAGTGGTGGCCTGGTGGTAAAGGGCGCTGGATCGCTGATCCTGAGGTTGGGGGTTCGAGTCCAACTGTCCACAAGGTTGTCACTGTCCCCCCAGTGCAGATAAGCTGCACTGCCCCCCCCCCCAGCTGCAAAGCCGTCAGCATGTTTCTGCCTGGACTGATTTTCAGTTTTTGACGTTTTATGCTTCACTTTTTTGATGCACCTCAATCTTTATCTTTTGTTCGTCTTTTATCTTATCAGACACTGTTTTATCTGATGTGCATCTTTTTTCTTTTTTTGGTAATTAGGGTGTTTGGTGCTTCTTTTACTTTTTTATTTTATTTTAAGTTCTTATGTAGTGGTCCTCCTATTACATCTTGATCCCACAGTTGTCATGAATAAAGTAATTAATTCACGACTTGGGTGACTTGAGTTGGGTTTTTTTTCTTTATCGAAATTTCTTGAAGCCAATTTCAAATTAAATAGCTTTTTAATACCAGAACACTTAAAATCTAATGTTTAATACAATTTAAAGTGCCAGTTTAAAAAGCTTGAGCACTCACGGAGGGAGAGAAACAATAGTTCACGCAAAAGTACACAGTAGAAAAATAACCCTCGCCGCGTGCTTTGATGTTTCGGTTGATCGTGTCCGCATGTTTTATTTTTTCCGGGTGACAAGGTCAGACTGATTCGAGTGCTTCCCCTGAACACGGTTAAGCCGGTCTCCAACTGTCCATCAATGACTCTGTTTCGGCTTCAGTGAGGCCTTCAGTCCACAAACTGTACTTGATTCTTCTAAGTGTATGTAGTACGCCATCGGTCTGGGACCAGCCTGTGACCCGTGCTGTCACTTATTAAATAAGCCTTGGTTCCAATCAACAGAACTGAATGCATCATGAAGTGATATGATTTATCTGCACAATGCTTTGTAACATAATTAAAATCATTCTGTGGCTGCTTCATCTTAATTAGTGTCGCAGAGAGGCTGGCGCCCATCTCAGCCGACTCTGGGTGAAGGCAAAAATACTGGGATCCCGCGATACTTCGTGCTTCAATTCATGCGGCTTCAGTGCATCACTTTTTTTTTTTTTTTTTTTTTTTTTTTTAAATCGTCATCGAATTAAAAAAAGGAGGAAATTAAGGAAGAATAGGGAAAAAAAAGTTAAGGAAAATGCAGCAAAAACAAGGCCAATTATGCAAAAAAAACCATCAAAACTAGTTCCATTGTTGGGAGGCGCGCGTCTGAGTGTACACGTGCGTGTATTTATACTTTGTTTATGTCTTATGCATTATTTTTTTGAATGATAAATTCTTATAGTAAGAATTAAAAGCATTGAGTATGTATTTATTGATATCGTACACATGTACGTATACATCAGTCAGGGGGTGATCCTACTTCGTGGATTTCGATGGTCACTTGAGAATCTCGGTCCCAATTAACCACGGAAGGTGAGGGATCCCTGTACATCATGGACAACTCGCCAGGCCATCGCAGGGCGGAAACACACTGACGGCTATTCAGCTTCTGTTCACAAAAATCAGCAATGGTTCTTTCACAGCCTCACACCATAGACAGCGAGAGACACGGCCGACCTTTGATAACCCAGTTAGCTGCACTGGGAGTGCGGCTGGAACCCCCGACCTTAGGATCAGTGATCCAGCACCTCCATCACCAGGCCACCCCTGTCCTCACATAATTAAAATAATTATTGGAAAAGCTTAATATGTTAATTAAATATTTCAGCCTCTGACATCATATTAATAGTAGTAATAGTAGTAATAATAGTAATAGTAGTAATAATCATAATAATAATAATAGTAATAGTAATAATAGTAATAATAATAATAATAGTAGTAATAATAATAGTAATAGTAGCAATAATAATAGTAATAGTAATAGTGGTAGTAATAATAATGATAGTAGTAGTAATAGTAGTAATAGTAATAATAATAATAGTAGTAATAATAGTAATAGTAGCAATAATAATAGTAATAATAATAGTAATAGTGGTAGTAATAATAATAATAATAGTAATAGTAGTAATAGTAATAATAATAATAATAATAGTAGTAGTAATAGTAATAGTAATAATAATAATAATAGTAGTAATCATAATAGTAATAGTAGTAATAGTAGTAATAATAATAATAATAATAATAGTAGTAGTAATAATAATAGTAATAGTAATAGTGGTAGTAATAATAATAATAATAATAATAGTAATAGTAGTAATAATAATATTAATAGTCATAATAATAATAATAATAATAAAAGGCAGAAGTAGTGACTTCACCAGTGCTGTAACAGTTGCACCTTTGTGTTCGTCGATTCGGTTCATAGCCAAGAACAAGTCCCAGATCAGAAAATATTGGTGCCAGAAGAGTGTGTAAATTTCTTTCGAGGAACCTTTGGTGTACGATTATAAATATCATTCAAGCTTAAAGTTTTAAGATTCATGTTTGGACTGGAAGTTCACAGTAATCCGTCTCATCATCAAGAGATTTTCTAGCCTGGGTTCCAGGGCCTGCCTCTCCGATGGAAGCAGGGCGTAAACCACAAGGGAGCCTATGGTGAAATCAGAATAAACCACGTTTGGTTAAACGCCACACCCATCTCATCACGAACAGCTTGTTCACTCCCCCCATATTGATCATGGAAGACATGATCTCCGTTTAAAAAGTTCTGAATGTGACATAAATATTCTCGACTGATTTATACCGCCGGTCTGAAGAAAGAAGGTCATCTCATTTTATCATGATCATGCTTAAGTCTTTTAAAAATGTTTTACATGCTAAGCTTGTGTAAGTTAAGGGCCGAGTGTAAACTTTCAGTTCTTTGGTACAGCTGATGTTGTCAGAGTGGCTGGTGGAAGTCCCTGTGGATCTTAGCGCTGATTGGCTGCTGGTGGTTTGCCCTGTTGGGAAGCGCTCACTGGTCGTTGCAGCTAAGGTTTGGACTAATCACTTTCTTCTGAACAAATACTAAGCACTGATGCACATGTAAACATCTCATGATTTAATTTTTCAACACTCTCTCCCCAATTATCACATTGGACTGTTTGATAAAAAAATATCCAGTTTGCATGGCTGTCGACTTTGTACAAATGTATTCATATTCATACGAAAAAATAACATAAAATACGGCAATACGATTCATTCAGACATTACCACCATGTTCAGACTTTCAGAAAAATCTGCTCCTTTCAATTTTATTTTACAATATTTTATCAATAATTCTGATGAATCGCATCAAATTCGATCCGTGTTTACATGATGTCATAGATCAGTTTCTATGCATCCTCTATTTGTGGACAGTGTCCTGCCTGGTCAGCAGTTTGACCTCAAGACTCTGTCCGAAACTTCATTGTTCGTCACAAGCCTGCCATTCGATGGCCATGATGGAACCGAGGCAGCATAACGGCGCTTCAGAGGCCGCACCTGTTTCCGGTACAGAGCTCGGGCCTCAGATCCAGGAGGACGGATGGTGGTGATCATTGGTGACCTCTGTTCACCAAGATCCGTGTACAGACCGTTCTACAGGGAGGCATTACAGCACCCATTCACAACTAGGCCTTTGGTTATTTAGTCAACAAAGCATGAGGGTCACGGTTATCACAGACCCCGAATAACAAAAAGTTCATGGATGGCACGTTCGTGTCAACATAAAAAGGTCCTGGTGTGGAGTCTCCGGCTTGGCCCGGGAATTTCTGTGTGGCTTGTTGTACTGAAGTTCTTATTTATTAAAATGTAATTAATAATAAATTTTACTCAATAGGGCTCCACTGCATCGTACACTAAAAGTGGCTACTGTGTGAATCGTTTCCCGTCTTTGGTTCCAGGCGGGAACAGACACAACTCCGCCCTGGGGAAAGGTTTGGAATACCGGCCTGAACATCATATTCCATTTTTAAATACACCAAGTCTTCCTTTCTCACGGTGATGATATGACTTTCCCCAGATTACACCATCCTAGACTGCATTTACAGTGAGGTGGATAGAACCTACTACATCCTGGATGTGATGTGCTGGAGAGGGCATCCGGTCTACGACTGTCCAGTCAGTCTGTTTGTCCTCATACGGCTAATTTAATGATAACTAAAAGCTTTTGCTCATTCTTTAACATCCTGTTTGTAAAAGGCTGACGTGCTTTTCAGTTATTTCGACCTGTTGCATACTTTGGGTAATAGTTTAGTGATTTTTGTGATTTTTCATTCCAGACGGAGTTCCGGTTCTACTGGTTACAGTCGAAGGTTGATGAAGTAGACGGACTGTCGGAAATTGGCAAACGAAACCCTGTAAGTTTGTCTGGCGTATTAAGGAAGCTTTACCTGTACGTTACTGTGCTACTCGGGACCTCGTATCTAATTTGCTTCGTTGCTTTGCCTGTACTTGTCTGCAGTTCCGTTTCGTAAGTCTGAGTAGCATCAGCTGTACAACAGAGTCCATTCAAAAGGCCCTGGCGCACGACTACAGCTTCACCGTAAGAGCACTGGAATGTTTCTCTTCATACGTGTAATTGAACTGTTTTGGAAAACATCTTGTTTCTGTGCTGGAGTTTCCATAGTGGATTGTATGGAAATTCTGATGTTGTTCAGTAGGCAGAAAGAAGAGGTGGATGGTGACGGAAACAAATGCTGTTGTTGTGAATACGGAACGGTGTACCACTCTGATGATGTGCCACGAAACATCGTCTTCATCATCATCATCATCATCATCATCATCTTCCGCTTAAACTGGGATATACTGCATAAACTCAATTAACCAGAGGAACAATGTGGGAGAAAACGAATCTTTATAGTCTGGAACGAATCAGAGGGAACAGAATGGCTTTAGTTTGTTTTGCTGTCTGGTTTAGTTTAAAACTGAAAATATACAGAACACCGCAAAACATTTTGGCTGGCGCTTCTGAAAGGTGGCAGAGTGACATCCATTCATCAGTAGAACTACGCGGACAGAGAAAATAAAAAACATTGACCCCCAAAAAAATTTCAAGCTCAGAGAACGCCGACTCCCCATTAAACATACAGGGATCCCTCGCTACTTCGCGCTTCAGTTCATGTGGCTTCAGTGCATCGCGATGTTTTTTTTTTTTTAAATATTCATCAAATTAAAAAATAAGGAAATTAAGGAAGAATAGGGGAAAACTTAAGGAAAATGCCTTAGGTGACCGTCTCAGTATTTTTACCGGTACCCATCAATACTGTCGGGTGGGCAGAGCCACACACGTGTGGTTAGGATCTTTTCCAGGGGTCTTCTCACAGTGCGAGTCTTGCGTGCATTCGAACCCACTACCTCTTGATCATGAGCCCAGCTCCCTGACCACTACAACACTGGCTCCAACTTATTCATTACACTTGCACTAAAATCACAACAATACACCAGTAGTCTTCGCCGTGCTCAGGTAACATTTCCCACACGCTTCCCTAATTCGGCTGGCGTTATTTTCACAATGCTGATGTGATATTCACTCTCCTTCATATTTGTTCCCCTCAGTCATATTCACTATGTTTGCTCGTCGTGTTTATGCCATATTCTCCACGCGATACAAGAAATATTCACAATGCTTATTTACTACACTCATCAGAACTGTTCATTTTGCTTAATGGCATGTTCTTTACACTATACACTCAACAACTCACTAGTCCTGTCGTGATAAATTAATTACCTTATTATGTAATGATGCAAATAATCATTTTCCTCACTGGTTAATTGTCATAATGCGTGCAGATTTACATGAAGAAGATATACAGTACCTTTTTTTTTTTTTTTCTCCCCTGAGCTCTACTGTGTTTCTGATGGACATGGGGCTGGGAGGCAAGGGAAGTGTACTTTCTTTTCTCACTAATGCAGTGCTTCTCAAATAGTGGGGTGCACCCCCCCAAGGCAGGCGCGGTATGATGCGGGGGGGGGCATATGACCCTGGGGAACATGCTTCTCTGGAATAGTGTACGAGAATTAAGTGTAATTGCATGTCCACTCCTGTAGTTGGCAGTGGCGCTCTCATTGTCATGCTATGGTGTAGCGGTTTTTTGCACGAGCAAACGATATGAAGCACAATGAACAGTCCCTCAAGAAACAACATGGAAAATTTCTAATAGGAACAAAAAGAAAGGTGGACTGAGACATTAAGAAATAAATAAGTTGAATGAGTTTAATAAGGATGTTTTTTTTTTTTTTCTTCTTTCAGGCACATTGGTGCACTTTAAATCTTTTCTGTTACAGAGTTAATGACGTTTTTCTTTATTGTAAGTTGAACTATATATTTTTTTGTTGTTGTTATTCATGTTAATAAAGATACAATGTTATGCAGAGGTGTACTAATAATACTATTTATAGTCGCTCGCGTGGGGGGTTTCTTCCTGAAGGGGGCGCCACAGAAAATAATTGAGAAGCACTGCACTAATGTGACCAGCACAAACAGATATGTGGCCCACTGTGGCACTGAAGAGGATAAGTTAATCGTAGGTAACACGCTATGGCCGCAGTAGCGTTCATTGCAATGATTTCTGGGATATTATATTGTCGAACTGAAAGGTTATTGTGACCGACCTAATAATCACATCATTTTCTGTACACAACACCAGTTAATCTCAATATACAAAACTATCCATGATGCTTATTCACTAATTCTTAATATGTGTTATGCATCATAAATGTTATACTGACTATTACATCATAGTCGGTACACTCGTGTCATTCTCACCTTCCTTCAGTAATACTTACTGTGCTCGTTCACTACACATACAGTGCATGATATTTAGACATCGTTCTCACTGTACATGTCTGATCTAGACCACACCTGCATATTATTCACAAACCGCGTGCAGTGTTAAGTGTGTACAGTATATTTAATCGGCATAACCTTCACTTACGTCTGTACGCTGGAGTTACATTCGCTCGACACAGATCTAATATTTACTCCTGTCTCCAGGTGGACGGGCTTCTGTTCTACCACCGGGAGACTCACTACACCCCAGGCAGCACGCCGCTGGTAGGATGGCTCAGACCCTACATGGTGGCAGACATCTTGGGTATCACAGTGCCCCAGTGCCCCCTCACCGCCAAGCCGGATTACGCTCTACACCAGATGCAGCAGATCCTGGAGCACAAGCAGCCATCCGATCGGGTTCGACCCGCAAACCAGAACGGGAGATACGAGTTGGAGCACCTGTCCACGCCAGGGATGCCAACAGAACGCAGTCAAAAGAAAGAGCGCATGGAGAGCTAATAGCGAGCAGCTCAACTATATGATGTCACACCACCAAATGTGTTGAGCTCTGAGGTTTGTTCAGTGTAATGGGAGACACTGTAGATTTTTACTTTGTGCACTGAGGATGTGGAGCTGCAGTCATTACAGTATCGGGATAAATTCGGCATTTGTTGTTGATGAATCAATCCTCCCGTCCTGTCTCGAACACCATTTTTTAGAATGATTTCTAGTTTTGTTTCTGTCGTGCCAGTCTTCGTCATTATGCAAAATAGTTCAAATTGCTTTCACAATATGATTTGATGAAGTATTTATAAAGGCTGCAGCTCCAGGACGAAAGACCGAAGCGAAGAGACCGCGGCTTGCTTTCTCAGACGCGCTCTTGAATGAAGTAGAATTTAAGACGCGCTGGTCTTTGTATACGTGATGTAATGCTCCTGAACGATGTTTGGAAATTTTAAATTTAGACTGTCCTATCGAGGACACCGAAGACTTGGAATGCTGTATTAATAAATGTATTTGCCCTTGACGTCCCTGAATGGTTCTGGATCACCTTCACTTTTTCTGTTTGTTCCCTGAAGAATTTATTTGGTCTCGCATGTCCAGGTTGACCCGGCGCACCCAAGTGAGCAGAAGGCCGAGCCGTCGGCTGAGCGCTACGGGAAATGCATCTGTGTTTATAACAATGTGTGAATTCACTGATCTTTTAATCTTTTTTAGTGAAATACAATCCAAACTATTATTTGGAAAATAATATTTTCCAGGTCTTAATGAATGAATGAATGATTTATTACCCAAGGAAACACTCAATAGAGTCGCGAGCCCTCACGGGGCTGCCATGTTTAGATTTGCAGCCAGGTGTGTTGTATCATCTGGACAGAGCGTCTCTATTGTTTAACACAGCTGCTCAATAAAGTGTAGCCGTGTTGGTCATCATTACAGCATCGTTTGTGTGGATGTAACACCCGTAAGTGATATCGACGGTTATTAATAATTATTAATATTCATCACCGTAAAAAAGTACAACACGGGGTCATTTGATCTTGTGGGTTTTTAGCATGTGCTGAACCAGTGTTCGGCAGTGGCTTCTTTTCCCCTACAAGGGACATCGACACGTTGGGTAGAGTTGTCCAGGGCGAGTGAACACGCAGATATACGCAGATATAAGGCAGATACACGAACGCAGATATAACGCAGATATACACAGATATACGGAGGAACCTCGGCGGTCGAACGACTCTTTCGTCAAACAAATGAGAGTTCCATCAAAAAGCATCAAAACACGAGGAAAATCTGCCTCGGCGTTTGAACAAATGATCGGAGTTGGAACGGAGTGTGTTGAACGCATGCGCAGTGTACAGTACTTTGAACAGCCAATGAGAGAGAGTCGTACTGCGTATTGTGTTTATTCATTACGTTACGGCTACTTTAACCCCGAGTCCGAAGAAAAGCAGAAGTGATTCCACTGGAAAGGAAAAGAGAGAAAAGTTGTGATAATGTGAAGAATCAACTGCCAGCAAGAGACCGAGAAGTGAAAAACCGCCACGCCCCCTCAAAGCAATAACCCCTCCCCCATTTCTCCCTCCCCATCCATCCACATACGCTGACACATCGCAACCAGAAAGGTATGGAAACGAGTACAGTGCATCATTAGGTTAACGATTATGTGCTATTATTATTGTTTTACTCTTTTGCGCATGAATGTATGTCGTGTACAGGGATCCCCCACTTTCCGCGGTTAATTGACACCGAGATCCCACCGCGAGTGCCGAATTCTGCAAAGTAGGATCAACACCCCTGACTGATGTATACCTACACGTATGTGTGTATATAATATCAATAAATACATATTCAATGGTATAAATGCTTATTATAACAACATTCAAAAATAATGCATAAGATGTAAATAGAATATAAATACACAGACACACACCTCACATAAAAATGCAAGTAGTTTTCATGGGGGATTTCGGGTTGTTTTTTGTTCTGTTTGTTTGTTTGTTTTTGCATAATTGGCCTTGTTTGTTTTTGCAGCATTTTCCTTAACTTTTTTCTCTATTCTTCCTTAATTTCTTTCTTTTTTTTTTAATTCAGTGAATATTTCAAAAAAAAAAAAAAAAAAGACGCGATGCGCTGAAGCCGCATGAATTGAAGCACGAAGTCGCGAGTGATCTCTGTGTTTCATAAATACACTTCATTTTCAAATTATATAAAACTATACTGATGGCAGTAAACATTCAGATGAACGCATTAATCCGCTTTTAACGAATTCTGATGGAAATATCGTTTCACTCTTCGAATAAATCGGCAATCGATCATATCTTTGGAATGAATTGTGTTCATATTCAGTGAGTGACATTTTAGGTGAAAAATAAGTGTTTATTTGAGCCAGAGGGGGAGGAGTCCTGTGAAAAGCAACGCTGAACCAATGAGGAGTGGCTCGGTGCTAGTTTGTGGTAAATCATTTGTCAATAAATAATTGGGCGGTGGTGGCCTAGTGGTAAAGGTGGTGGATCACTGATCCTAAGGTTGGGGGTTCAAGCCCCACTCTCCACAAGGTTGTCACTGCTGTCTCCTCCCCTCCCCAGTGCAGATAACCGGGTTATCGGAGGCGGGCCGTGGCTCTCACTGTCTATGGTGAGAGGTTCATGTAGAAGAATCGTTGCTGACTTTCAACAAGATGAGCTTGCAAAGCCGTCAGTGTGTTTCCGCTCTTCATTGGCCTGGCGAGCCGTCCAGGGTGTACTCTGCCCTCGCCCGGAGTCGGCTGGGATGGGCGACAGCCTCCCCGCGACCTCAATCAGGATTAAGTGGTTACAGAAAATGAACTGAACAATAAATTGAAATATTTGAAATCGGCGTAATGGTAAAATTATGGCTGTTGTATCAAATAAAGTTTTAAACTGGAGTGAGGGCCCAGTGTAGCCGTGGCTTTATTGTTGGTGTATGATTTGAATGTGACGGTAAGATACGTTTTTTTATATAATGTTTTTAAGTGCCGATTTCCTCCTCGAGTTGAAAGACATGCACCTTGGGCTGATTGCTGGTTCCGTATTGCCCCGAGGATTTGTGTGTGTGTGTGTGTGTGTGTGTGTGTGTGTGTGTGTGTGTGTGTGTGTGTGTTTTATCCCTGCTCTGGTGTACCCTGCCTTGGCCATGTGTTGGCTGAGATGGGCTAGAGCCTCCCCTGGAGCCCAGTAGGATAAATAAGTGAGTGAGTAATGTTGTTAAAATTACAAGCGTATAATTATTTGAGTGCCGTCTTGGTTAATAGATATTTGTAAAGTAGGCCTTTTGTCCTGTGATGGGCTCTGCATTCCTGGAAAGCAAGTCATGACTAATCCCAAAACCCCCGTCTTCAAACCACACGTGTCTTACATCACCTTCTTTACTGTGCATTAACCTGGTTTCATTTTACAGTCGGCTCTGATTGCGTCACTTTCCCGACATTTTCCCGTATTCTCCCTCATCCAACCCGGTTGAAACGTCGTGATGTTTCATACAGCTGTTTATGATGGAAACGATGATGTAATGTTGCGTCGTTTGATAGAACCGTATGTAAGGTACATCCGTGCGGCAGGACTCGGCATGTTTTTCATGTTGCCATGCACTACTGAAAAAAGTCTCGCACTCTAATATTTTTCTGGCGAGCGCAGCGCCCTGATGTCCGTGTGTCATTTCCATGGCATTGTCACACAGTATCGTGAAACTCTTTTTCCAGATGTTTCCAGAACATCATTCTGATTTACACTGTATTGCCTTCATATAGTTATTCAGAGTTCCCAGTTATTCGGAGACGTGGACATGTCCCTCTTGCCTGTGCGATGGAGCTTTTAAGTGGAGTTCAGTGTGCGCAGTACTGACCCCGCCCTTTACACCCATGGTTCAACTGCTATAGCCAAGCATGCTAGGACGGTGACAGCGGGGTCCTCGGCTCGGAGGTTTTATATTCGACCTGTCCTTGTCCTAGATGAACTGCCTGACGAGGCTAACGAGCAGATGGATTTTAAATAAGAGGTGTCTTTCTCCAGGGAGTGGGGACGGTGGTGCAGTGGTTTGGGTGCTGCGCTCATGAGCAGGAGGTTGTGGGTTTGTATCCCAGCTAGACCCTCACTGTGCTAAGAGCCCTGGGCAAGGTCTCAACCTCAAGTGTGCCTCTGTTCACCCAGCAGTATAAATGGGCACCAGTAAAAATATACTGGGAAGGTAACCTGCGATGGACTCGCGTCCCATCCAGGAGCAGTTGAACTCCTGGTCGCTTCACGCTACACAAACCGGGGATAAGCACCGGCCCTGATGAACCACAAGGCTCGGGTATAAAAACCCAACAGACCTTACCTTCTCCAGGGGCCTTCTGAACCGCACTTCGTCTGGACCTTCACCCAGGACCTGTTTGTCTTTGGTGATCCTACCAGGGGCATTATGCCCCCGACAACATAGCTCCTAGGATCATCAGGTCACGCAAACGCCTCCACCAGGATAAGGTTGCGGTTCAAGGAGGAGAATTCCACCACTGAATTATTGATAGGGCGGTACGGTGCTGTAGTGGTTGGTACGTCCGTTTCACTCAAAGAAAGTCCAAGGGTTCGAGTCCCAGGCTCAGGGAGATGTTTCTGCTCGGAGTTCGCACATCTCCCTGAGCCTGGGACTCGAACCCTTGGAATCCCAGGCTCAGGGAGACGTTTCTGCTCGGAGTTCGCACATTCTCCCTCTGCTTGCTTTGGTTTCCTCCAGGTGCACCAGTTTCCTAACACAGTCCAAAGACATCCCATTCGGCTAATTGGCAGATCCAGATTGCTCCTGGATGTGGGTGGGAGTGTGAATGGTCATGTGTGCTGATCCTGCGATAGACTGGCAAGCTGCTGATGGTGTACCCTGTCTTTGCACAGCGGTGGTGGAGATAGGTTCCAGTATCCCTGTGACCATATTGGGTTTGGCGAATGGATGGATTCTTCATATAAACTAATGATGGTCTATTTTCACAACTGGGTGCAGCAAATGATGTTCAGTAGTTAGTTGTTTGACATCCCGTGATACAGGATGGGACATTGACCAACGATGGATGGAATTTTATGCCACCATATTTGAATTGTCTCTGGCGCGGGGATTGCAATGTGAATAGCGTATCGTGGTCTTCTCCCTTGGCTGGTCATGATGCAACGTTGAGGTTCTGTATGTTCCTCCTCTAGAGCTAACACTTCATGACTTTTTTTTTTATGTTGTCCTTCAACCTCGTACATGATCTTCCTCTTGTTCTGCTGCCCTTTACTTCCATCTGCTGTGCTCCTCCCTCCATAGGTGTCCATCCCGTCTCATCCTTTAATTGTCATGCTTTCACACTAATGCATTCCACTGCAAGCTCTTGTCTTATTCTTTAATATTTTTCCTTGTCCCTCAGAGTCACTCCTGTTCAGTCCTTCCCAACATTCTCATTTCTGTAATTCAGAGTACAGACACCGGCTGGTTTTTGTTTCTGGCATCTATCGGTTTCCAGTGTCATTATTCATTTATTCATTCGTCTTCCGCCGCTTAATCCGGGGTTGGGCTGCGGGGGCAGCGGCCGAAGCAATGAGGTCCAGACGTCCTTCTCCCCAGCCACTTCCTCCAGCTGTTTTGGGGGGGGGGGGGGGGGGGCATTCCCAGACCAGCTGAGAGACATAATCCCTCCAGCGTGTTCTGGGTCAACCACAGGGTCTCTTCCCGGTTGGATGTGCCCGAAACACCAGACCAGGGAGGCGTTCGGGAGGAATTCGAACCAGATGCCCGAGCCAATTCAACTGGCTGATCTCTCAATGCAGAGGAGCGGCGATCACGCCCGGATGGCTCAGCTTCTCACCCCGCCCCGCCACCTAGCGAAGGAAGCTTATTTCAGCCGCTCGTATCCGTGATGTTGTTCTTTCAGTCACTACTCAAATCTCGTGACCAAAGGTGAGGGTTGGAACGTGGATCGACTTTCTCTGGCTACTCTGGTTTCCTCTCACAGTCCAAAGATATGCATATTAGGCTGAGTGTTCCAAGTTGCCTCATGGTGTGAATGTAAATGTTCGTGTGTGTGTGTGTGTGTGTGTGTGTTGGCCCTGTGATGGACTAGCAAGCTGTTCATTGTGTATACTGTATTCACCCAGAGTCAGCTGAGAAACACCCCTCCCTCTGCATGACCCTAATAGAATAAATTGGTTCCGGAAATGAATGAATGATGTGTGTCCCGCCTTGTTTCCATGGTAATGATGAACCTAATAATGTGTACCTGATATTCCTGTTCTAATAAAGATGATCTTCAAGCTGCAGAATGTGCTTCTTCACATCTCATACTTCCAATAAGGAGGCGGTTTCCGACACTGAGGAGCGCACATCTGCTATAAAGGCGCAGTTGTTGGAACAGTGGATTGGATCGAGGCCTTCACATAGGAACGTGAAACCAAAAACCTCAGCTACACTGAACACCTTCGGGATCAACCGGATCACTGACTCGTTTCCCTGTCGCAGTACTTGGCTTCAGTAAATGTTCTTGTAGCTGAATAATGATAAAGCCCCACAGTGGAGGTTAGTATAATGTTATAACAGAAAAGAGATGATGGGATCCGGAATTGAATGGACAAGTGTGATGGTTTAAAAAAAAAAAAAAAAAAGTCCACAATCTTTTGGCTGTGAAATTATATTGTTCATATCAGCTTCGACTCCGCTAGCTCCAGTTTCTCATGACGGCCCACATGCGGAAATTGGTGTTGCATCAAAATTATGATTTTTTAAAAAAAAAATTATTATTATTAAACCACTCTCAACCACAGAACGCCGCCCTGCCAAGGTAAAAACATCACAGAGTGCCGTGTGTTGTTAGACGGTGTGATTGTGAGATGAGTTGAGATCTGCTTGAAATTGTTCTATTTTCTACAGATGTTTGGAACCGCAAGGCTGCTGTTCTGTAGACGGATTTTCAGCAGAGTTTGAGTTTAATCCACCTTAAATATCCAGGTACATGTAAAAAAAAAAAAAAAAAAAAAAAAAAAATCCTATAGAGTGTACTGAACAGCTTCAGGTAACTCACCTGTATTTCGCTTTAAAAGCTTTTGGGCTTCAACAGTCACCTCAGCCCTGTATTTTAAAACATGACTGCGTTTAGATTTTTCAAAAAGTTCTGATGAAAAAAATATTTTTAAATAAACTTTTTATTTCAATCTTTTGAGGAAACTTCCATAAAACAATCCACAAGTCTTATACACTGATGCTGGATTTTGTTTGTGTTAAAAGTTTCAGTGTAAAAGAACCGAAGAGAATGTCACTGACTCACAGGTAGAGGGCGACACTTACTAAAGCGTACAGGAGGAGGACTCACTTTACACTTGAATGAAAAGGAAGTTGGAGTATTTATGAATTTTCTATTTTTTTTAATTAAATTAAATGCTGATTAAAGTAATGTTTCGATTAAGACATTTTAACATGCCATATTGTTATGTGTAGTGTAGTATGTGTGATACTTAATGTTTGAAATGTTTTGGTATGGGCTTCATGGTGGTGTAGTGGTCAGCATGTCCGTCTCATAACGAGAAGGTCCCGGGTTCGAGCTTGGTGAGGGTGTTTCTCCGTCGAGTTTGTTCTCCCCTTGCTTGTGTGTGTGTGTGTGTGTGTGTGTGTGTGTGTGTGTGGTTTCCTCTGGTTTCCTCCCACCGTCCAAAGACTCGCACTGTCGGTAAACTGGCTGTTCGAATTTGTCCCTAGGTGTGAGAACGAGTGTGAGTGTTGTGTGTTTTGCTGGACAGGCGAGCTGTTCAGGGTGTGTCCTGCCTTTGCTCAGCCTCTCTGTGACCTCAAGTCAGATAAAGCAGCTTGAATGACTGAATAAGAAACAATCCTGTATGACGTGAACACTAAAACTTCAGCTGTCTACAGTATTCTCTGCTACTCTGTATGAAGATGATGATGATGATGATGCTAAAAGAAACACATGAGTACCCAGCGACGATCAACACAACTGGTGTTGCCAAATAAACTGCACCTGAGTAGGTTATAGTGGGAAAGGTGTGTGCAGTCCCAGTCTCACACTCCCAATCACTACGTGCCATGTGCTGCCATGTGCAGTGAATGCCACAAGGAAAGCAACACGTGTGGCCGCAGGTTCTATTCTGAGTCCTTGTCCGGGATGGGTTGCCCCTCCAATGCAAATGAGCTCTACCAGCTGTGCACAATTCCCGTTGGAGTGCAAGAAACTCATCCGTCCTTTGACCGGTCTTGTTCTCAACCCGTTGGGTGTCATGCCACCTTCCTCACTCGAGCACCTCTACCGATAGCTGGGGAGACGGTTTAAACGCCGGCAACCCGTCCATATGGCAGGTCGCTACTGGATTACAGTGCAACCAGTCGTTGGTCCTATGTCTAACCTGCTCTGTATAGATATGAGGTCTTCTTCTTTTCCTTTCGGCTGTTCCCTTCAGGGGTCGCCACAGCAAATGATCTGCCTCCATCTCTCCCTATCCTCTGCATCTTCTACTCTTCTTCGACCAACAGTAGTCCAATTTCCATCAGCACTCTGTTGGTTGACAGCACTGATGGCGTTCGTTGTTAACCCGGGCCTGTATAGATATGAGGTATTATACCTAAATGCTTATTAAAGAATAGACCAGGAGTTCCGAAAAGGGACATTTCATAATCCGATGAAGCCAATAAATAACAAGCGTAGCAAGCTTTAAAGCAACCAGCTTTAGTGCGCGGCATGTCTGGAAACCTAATATACAGTTTTGCCCTTGTGACCTTGAAAAAGTAGTTCAAGGTCACTCGTGCACAAACTCGTCCTGCACTCATAGAGGTGAATCAGCATACTGCGTTCGAAAGCCCCAGTTGCGACGCGTGGCAAAGAAATGTCAGGGAAGCGAATTTTAAAGCTTTTCCTCGATGACCTAAAGCCGAATGCACAGGTTTCCTGCTGGGACCTTGAAAGGTAGGTCAAGGTCAGTCGTGTACAAACCTACCTTTAGCATGGAATAGACAGACAGAAGAAGCCCATTCCTATTATCGCTCCTGAAGTGTTGGAGATTTAGAAAAGACTTCATTTCTTCATCTTATTATTTAAGTCTTGTGTTGTTGTGGCCACTTCATCCTGACTAGGGTTTGTGGGGAGGTTGGCACCCATGTCAGTCAACTCTGGGTGAGGACGGGGTACACCCTGAACAACTTGCTAGGAAATCACAGTATAGAGTGACATTCATGGTTTATTCATAGACTTATTACTGTAGACCTTCTTCCAGTTATTCTGACAGGGACTGGAAGGATGAGTCATCCCTGTACCTTTATATTCTTTACGGGACACGATCTACAGTGTTGTAGCGCGACAGTGGGAGTCAGTTCCCAGAAAACTTTAGGAAAGAATGAATTTCTGCAACATTATCAAACATGGAACATGATCAACTGCAAGTGTCTGCCGTTTTGATTCAAGCGTCTTGCCCCTAAATTCTCAACTGAACGACACAGGAAATCATTCCTATCTGCGAACATTAAACTGTACAAACTCCTCCATATCACAAAAAAATGCACTGTTTACATTTACATTCTACTGTTTCTCAAACTGATAATACTCTACATATCCCTCACTGACATCATTCATTCTCTACATGGATATACTGCACAGTATACATATTACTAACATCATTTTAGACTTACACACACACACACACACACACATTCATCAGTGTGTGTGTGTGTGTGTGTGTGTGTATATATATATATATATATATATATATATATATACTCTAGAGGATTTTCTGAGTAGATCCTTCCGTAGGAGAGTGCTCAATACTTTTTGGTAGAGCAAATAAGAAAAATAAAAGGACAGGACAAAGACTTTCTATTGAAACTCCATTTATCACTACAGATCTGTTTCGAGGGGTGAAACCATCCTCTCTCTTCAGGTGATTATAGAATCTTCTATAATCACCTGAAGATTTCTTCTATAATCACCTGAAGAGAGAGGATGGTTTCACCACCCCTCGAAACAGATCTGTAGTGATAAATGGAGTTTCAATAGAAAGTCTTTGTCCTGTCCTTTTATTTTTTTATATATATACTCTATATAGGTTAGAAAGTTGATGAATATGTGTGTGTGTGTGTGTGTGCGTGTCTTCTTTTTCTTTTCCTTTCGGCTGTTCCCTTCAGGGGTGGCCACAGTGAATCATCTGCCTCCATCTCACCCTATCCTCTGCATCTTCTTCTCTTACATTAACGACCTTCATGTCCTCCTTCACCACATCCATAAATCTTCTCTATGGTCTTCCTCTGGGCCTTTTGCCTGGTAGTTCCAACCTCAGCATCCTACTACCAATATACTCACTATCCCTCCTCTGTACATGTCCAAACCATCTCAATCTAGCCTCTGACTTTGTCTCCAAAACATCTTACATGTGCTGTCCCTCTGATGGACTCATTCCTGATCCTATCCATCCTCGTTACTCCCAAAGAGAACCTCAACATTTTCATCTCTGCTACCTCCAACTCTGACTCCTCTGCTCTGCCAAAATTGTGATGCAAATGTGTGTGTATATGCACCCATAATATAATATATGTTTATGTAAGTATGTGTGTGTGTGTGTGTGTGTGTGTGTGTGTGTGTGTGTGTGTATGATTTCATATGTATATTTGTATGTGTTTATATGTCTTCTTCTTTTCCTTTCGGCTTTTTCCCTTTTCCAGGGGTCTTCTCACAGTGAATTATCTGAACCACACATTTGATGTGACATAGGTTTTAACATTGGACGCCCTTCCCGACACAACCCTTTTAGCGAGAGACAGAAACACGCTGACGGCTTTTGCTCTTTACGAAGTCAACAATGGTTCTTTTACATGAACCTCTCATCACAGACAGTGACAGACATGGCCCGCCTTTGATAACCCAGTTTGCTGCATGAGGGGGGACAGGGACAACCTTGTGGAGAGTGGGACTTGAACCCCCAACCTTAGGATCAAGTGCCCTATACCACTAGGCCAGCACTGCCACTCTGTGTGTGTGTGTGTGTGTGTGTGTGTGTGTGTGTGTGTGTGCAGTATAGACATAGATAGATAGATCTATATTTCTAATTTTTCTTTCTGTAGACTTTTTCTCATTCTTACTTTGTATGGAGCAACTGTGCACAAACAATTTCCTCTGGAATCAATAAAGTATTCTGAGAGAGAGAGAGAATGTTCTGTTTTTTCCTTTTAATATTTTGAGTGTATTCATGTGGCAGTTTTCTTAAGCACTGTTGTATGTCGTTACTCTGAATTTTGCTGTTTGTACACAGCCAAACCAAAAAAAAAAAAAAAAAGGTTGTGCGTTGTAATATTTTGTTGGATCGCTTCATCTGGCGTGCTGGACCATGCTCCTCAGCAA
>CM045742.1:1997500-2165000 GCA_024760905.1 Plotosus lineatus | reverse complement strand
CACCGTCGCCTTTTAAATGGTTGCGCTCAAAGTTTGAGCATTGCAGCCCAACTGTAGAACGCATGACATGGATGTGGATTTTAAATACTTTTTTAAAATGATGATGCTGTCTCCATTTTCAGGGGTGAGGATTTTTAGTGCAATATTTGCAAGATTTATTTCTGACGTCCTTTTCAGGTTATCATACATGTCGTGGAATTTTGAGATCTGGTCCCGAGGGCTCGATGCTTATTTTGTATTCAGGTCCAGATGGACGAGCGCCCAGATGAAAGGATGATTGTGAACTGAGCTGAATTTGACACAGATATGAAGCTGTCTTGCTTATCTGAGAAACCTTCGGCTTAATTAGCTGCTACGCATCATTCGCTCTGAACGTGTGACTTACAGTAAGCTTTGAGACCTATGGTGCAGATTTCATGTGGGAAAGTTCCTAAATTCTGAAGAATGCTGCCCTCTCTGGTCACGATCCATTTTGACTTTCGAGTCCTGCTGACTCAGTACGATTTCCACATCCAACCACAGAAAGTTCTCTCATTTCCAAGCAAGCGAGTTAAACGAGAATTCTGTTGACCTGCAGTGACTCGAACCAGAATCAGGCTGTCAAACGAGAAACAGAGTTCGTTTCAATGGTTTCTTAAGTTTCTTTCAACTTTTGGGTGGAATGTAAGACATTTAACCTAGTTTTATATCTCGTTTTTTTAATTCTACAAAATCATTTTATATAGAACACTTTCTGTGATCACGATGCTTATGTTACTGGTTCTTGACTTGAGACCAACCAGCTAAAGGTAACGAAGATAGAATTCAGCTTTGAATTTTCTTTATTTTTTTATATTAAGGTAGAATATATAGTGAATTGTTATATACAGGGGAGTGGCACTTTGGTGTAGTGATTAGCATGTCCGCCGTGCAGCGAGAAAGCTCTGAGTGGGTTTCCTCTGGGGACTCTGGTTTCCTCCCACAGTCCAAAGACATGGTCGTTCTAAATGTTGCCTGAGTGAGAGTGTGAGTTTTTGTTTTTACTCATTGACTCCTGCACGCCCCCCCAAAAAAAAAATATTGAAAAAGTTAAATGAAACATTTTACACACTCTTTAATACAGTAAGGTAGGAAATCCTGTTGGACCTTTTTTGCCCGATCATGAGCGCAGCACCCTAACTACTACACCACCGACCCCAAGGGATTATGGAAGCATCACACTTAAATGTCTTCACCCTGGCACTTATATTTTGTATCAAATAAACAAGAACAGCAATGAGATTAAATATCATCATCATCATCTTCCACTAAGTCCAGGGTCGGGTCGCAGGGGCAGCAACCTAAGCAAAGAGGTCAAGACGTCCCTCTCCCCAGCTACTTCCTCCAACTCTCCCACGGGGACATCGAGGCGGTCCCAGACAAGCCGAGAGACATAGTCCCTCCAGCATGTTCTAGGTCGACCCCGGGGTCTCTTCCTGGTTGGACATGCCCGAAACACCACACCAGGGAGGCGTCTGGGAGGCATTCTGACCAGATGCCCGAGCCACCTCAACTGGCCCCTCTCAATGCGGAGGAGCAGCGGATCTACTCCGAGCTGTCCACAGATGGAAGAGCTGCTTACCTTATTACTAAGGGAGAACTCCGCCACCCAACGAAGGAAGCTCATTTCAGCCGCTTGTATATGCGATCTTGTTCTTTCAGTCACTTCCCAAAGCTCATGACCATAGATGAAGGTTGGAACGTAGATCGACTGGCAAACTGAGTAAATCTTCACCACGACAGACCGGTACAGGCTCCTGTAACTGTAATAGCATAGTAAAAATTATATTAAAAAAATCCAGCATTTTTAGAAAAATAAGATCACATGATCTGATCAGTAGTACGTCATTCGTACAGCGATCCGTCTGTCGATCTCCCGCTCCATCCTTCCCTCACTCGTGAACAAGACCCCTAGATACTTAAACTCTTCCACTTGGGGCAGGACCTCATTCCCGACACGGAGGGTGCATTCCACCCTTGTCTGACTGAGAACCATGGCCTCGGACTCGGTGGTACAGATCCTCATCCCAGCTGCTTCGCACTCGGCTACGAATTGCTCCAATGAGAGCTGGAGGTCCCGACTTGATGAAGCCAAAAGGACAACATCATCCGCAAAAAGCAGAGACGAGATCCGATGGGCACCAAACTGGAACCCCTTAACGCCTCAACTGCACCTAGAAATTCTGTCCATAAAAATTATGAACAGAATCGATGACAAAGGACAGCCTTGGTGGACTCCAACTCCCACCGGAAACTAATTCGACCTGGTGTTGCCAATACAGACCAAACTCTGGCTCCGATGATACAGCGACCGAATGGCCCGTAGCAACGGGTCCAGAACGCCGTACTGCTGGAGCACGGCCCACAAGATTGTTCAAGGGACACGGTCGAAAGCCTTCTCCAAATCCACAAAACATATGTGGACAGATTGGGCAAACTCCCATGCCTTCAGAATCCTGTGGAGCGTATAGAGTTGGTCAAGAGTGCTACGGCCAGGACAAAAACCACATTGTTCCTTCTGAATCCGAGGTTCGACTATCAGTTGGATCCTCCTCTCTAGTACCCCTGCATAGACTTTCCCAGGTAGGCTGAGGAGTGTGATTCCCCGAGAATTGGAACACACACTCCGGTCCCTCTTCTTAAAAATCGGGACCACCACCCCAGTTTGCCAACCCAGAGGTACAGCCCCCGATGACCACGCGATGTTGCAGAGACGTGTCAACCAAGACAGACCTACAGCATCCAGAGCCCTGAGATATTCCGGGCGGATCTCGTCCAACCCCGGAGCTCGATCACCGAGGATTTTTTTTGACAACCTCCATGACCTCCACTCCAGTGATGGGTGGACCCCCAGCCAAAACCCCCAGGGTCTTCCTCTTCCACAGAGGGCATGTTGGTGGGATTAAGGAGGTCCTCAAAGTATTCCCTCCACCTCTCGACGACATCCCTGAGGTAAGCTGCTCCCCACCCCCACTGTAAACAGTGTTTGTGGAGAACTGCTTCCCCCTTCTGAGGCATCAGATGGCGGTCCAGAACCTTTTTGAGCCAAAAAACAACCGATAATCACTCTCAAGGCCCTCACCAAACTCCTCCCACGCCCGAGATTTTCCATCTGCGACAGCCTCGGCTGCAGCACATTTGGCCTGCCAGTACCTGTTTGCTGCCTTGGGCGTTCCACAGGCTAATAATACCCGATAGGCCTCCTTCTTCAGCTGGATAACCCCCTTTACCGAAGGTGTCCACCACCGGGTTCGGGGGTTGCTGCCACGACAAGCACCGACGACCTTCCAGCCACAGCTATGGGCTGCCGCCTCAGCAATGGAGGCACGAAACATGGCCCATTCGGATTCCATGTTCCCCACCTTCTCCGGGACGTGGTTGTAGCTCTGCCGGAGGTGGGAGTTAAAGGCTTCTCGGACAGGGGACTCCGCCAAACGTTCTCAGCAGACCCTGATTACACGCTTGGGCCTGCCAGGTCTGGAACGCAGCCTCCCCCACCACCAAAGCCAACTCACCACCAGGTGGTGATCGGTAGACAGCTCAGCTCCTCTCTTCACTCAAGTGTCCAGAACATACGGCCGCAAGTCCGATGACACAACTACAAAGTCAATCATCGAACTGCGACCTAAGGTGTCCTGGTGCCAAGTGCACTTAAGGGCACACTTATATTCGAATATGGTGTTCGTGATAGACCAACTGTGATGAGCACAGAAGTCCAACAACGAAACACCATTCAGGTTCAGACTGGAGAGGCCGTACCTACCGATCACACCCTTCCAGGTCACACTGTCGTTGCCCACATGGGCGTTGAAGTCTCCCAAGACAACGAGTGAGTCTCCCGAGGGAGCGTTCTCCAACACAGCCCCCAAAGACACCAAGAAGGGCGGGTACTCTGAACCGTCATTTGGTGCACCCAAAGACGGAGGGAGGCTACCCTTTCGTCAACCGGGGAGCCCGCCTATATCTAGTCGGTATGTCTCCACCTCACGCACCAGATCAGGCTCCTTCCCCGCCAGAGAGGTGACATTTCATGTCCCGAGGGTCAGAGTAAGTAGCCGAGGATCGGTCCGACAGAACCCATGCCTTCAGCTGCCACCCAACTCACACTGCACCCGACCCCTAAAACTCCTCCCATAGGTGGTGGTGGTTCCATGGGAGGGCGAACCCATGTTTCCTTTTTGGGCTGGGCCCGGCCAGGCTCCATGGGCAGAAGCCCGACCACCATGCGCTCGCCTTGGAGCCCCTCTCCTGGGCCTGGCTCCAGGGGGGACCCTGGTGACCCGCGTCCGGGCAAGGAAGACTGCTTCCTTGGATGTCTCACCGTCATAAAGGTCTTCCGAATCGCACTTCGTCTGGACTTTCACCCAGGACCTGTTTGCCTTGGGTGACCCTACCAGGGGCATTATGCCCCTGACAACATAGCTCCTAGGATCATTAGGTCACGCAAACCCCTCCACCACGATAACGTGGCGATTCAGGGAGGGGTTATATTAAATAATTAAATTTGATTAAATAGATGAAACAATTTTTGTTTAATGCCTGCATATCTTAGCTTTATTTACCATGAATACAGCTTGGCTCCTGTGTTTTTCATTTGTTTCATTCATGATTCATTAATTTTTGAAGCTGCTTATTCCTTATTATGGTCTCAGGGAGGCTGGCGCCCATCTCAGCCAACTCTGGGTGAGGGCGGGGTACATCTTGGACAGTTTGCCATGCTATCACAGGGCTCATTTGTGTCATTCATCATTTATTTTCTGAACCATTTAATCCTAATTAATCGCAGGGAGGCTGAACCCCATCTCAGCGACTCTAGGCGAGGGTAGAGTACACTCTGGATGGCCAGAAACACACTGATGGCTACGCTTGTCCAAAAGTCAGCAATGGTTCTTTTACATTCTTCTCATCACAGACAGTGAGAGACATGGCTGGCCTTTGATTACCCAGTTAGCAGCACTGGGTAGACAGCAATGACAACCTGTTAACAACCTGTTGACCGGGGATTTAGCTCAGTTGGTAGAGCGTCCGCTTTATCCTCCGGTAGGTCGGAGTTTGAATCCGGCCGCGTCATACCATAAGACGTTAAAATTTGGCAGTTGTTGCTTCCTGCTTGGCGCTCAGCATCAAAAGGATAGAACAACGCAATAACTGGCGCTGCACAGTGGCGACAGGTGCCAAGCGCACAAAGAAAATTTCAATGTATGTAATGTACTTTGACAATAAAGAGTTGTTTGTTTGTTTGTTAACCCAACCTTAACTGTTAACTGTTAACAACCTGTTAACCCAACCTTAGGATTGGTAGTCCAGCACTTTAGCACCGGCCACCACTGCCCCTTAATTTTTTTTTTTTTTTTTTTTTTTTTTTTTTTTACTTTCGAGATGTTTGGATTGGGTTGCTTGTCTTGACGTTTCAAATTTCTCTCGTGGTCTTCGTGGATGTTGTCTGTTTATCACCTTTCCATTTTTTTTATGCCTGCACTAAATCTTCGAACACCGATGAGGAACTTCCAGCATCTTTTCCCGGACTCTGTGGTGGAGGTTGTTCTTGAAGGCGGTTTGTAATCGTTTTTATTGTTTCAATTGATAGCACTCTTTCTGGGGCCCTGTTTTCTAGTATTTAGTCAGGCCTGGTAGCGCACTAAGGTTGGTAAGTTCTGTCTCTTTTAGTTTTTGCATTGTCAGACTCATGCTGGAGGTTTTTTTTTTTTTAGAAATGCAAATTACGATGTGATTCTAGAATTTTTTCACCCCTCAGCATTGTGTGACTTCACCATTTTTGCCAAGGGATGTACAGACGCTCCCCGACTTACGTTCATTCGTTTTACTTTTTTTTTTCGATTTTACGTTTTTGTTTTTTTTTTTCAAAAAAAAATAATGTCAAATTTTGAGTTTAGCGTACTTTCTGTAGTACGAGCCAAACCTACGTAGTACGCTGATGTAATGATGCAATGACATGTAATGACGCTGCGTCCATTGTTTACAAACGACAGACTGAATGTGCCCATCCTTCATCCCAGTTCAGTGCCCTTGTGTTAAGACGTCATCTCTGTGATCTTTGTGTTTCCACTGTTTTGCGGACTTTTGTAACCCAAAGCAAATATGGTTGGTCAGAAGAGTAAGCCTACTGGCATGGGTGCAAGTTTTCCGGCATATGCCGGAATTTCCGGTTTTCCCAAGACTGAATTCACTATCTGCTCGCATTGGCATGATCTACCATGCATACTCAGTCAAGCAAAGAGAGTTGTAACATGAATGAAAACCCGAATCCAGAAAAGAAAGAGAATTCTCTGCTCTGCTGGTGATTCACATCAGTGCAGGCTGAGTACTAAACAAGTATTCAACGGCGCCTTCGCTCACTTGAAAGACCGGAAGTCCGGATAACCCGCGCTTTGTCTCAAGCACAAGCAAGTGAACGACTTTCGGTGGAGCGCCTCACATATTGTAAGCGTTGATTGGCTGTTTTAAGCTTAATGTAATGTGACTCGGCTCAGCTTCATGTAAAGTGACCATCCGTCGGCCATCGGAACCATTTACAAGCAGAAAGATCGCATCACAGAGAATGTTAAAGGTTATATTTGATACTGTATTTGATATTTGATGAGTAAATTTGATTCAAATTTATCTATCTGAAATTATTTTGCTTGAATTTAATTTATTTTAAATGAATGTTGATATTATTTGATATATTTGATATTATTTTACAATGTTATGTTTATAATAATTGACTTAGGTGTGTTTTAAGAGATATGGGAATGGTATTTATGGATGTATAGTACAGTATGAACATCGTACGTCACTGGAACATACAGTAACAACTTACGTTTTTTTTTTTCACCTTACGTTTGGCCGTCTGGAACCCGAACTAAAATGTAAGTTGAGGAGCGTCTGTATACACAAACAGCACACAAATTTGACATTTCGTAGACATTTTCATAATTTATCTATCAATGACCGAGCAGTAGTATAGAAGATGTAGACACGCCTTTACATCTATCACATCTTCAAGTCCATAAAATTACAATCATAAAATTAGGTGTTTCAGATTAGGTGCCATTGATTAGAAGTTCCTGCATGTGGATCTGGTCTTACATGAACCCAACATCGAGGTCTGTTGTTTGGCGCTTCCCTGTTATTGAAGTATGTGGTGTTACCATGCCAAACTCTTATTTGAAAGAAATAATTCCAGTGATAAAGTGATCAAGTGTTGTAGTTTTCACATGTTTTCCCAGGGCTTCTTGCCCCAGAAAATTCAGCCAAAAAGCAGTGAAAAGAAGTCTCTCAGAAATCCAAATTTCATCAGCTGTTGCTGTAAATATCACACATATCTAACCTCCTGGGAACTGTGGCAAGAAAAAGCACAAACCCACTTAAAAAAACTAACAGTTTGGCAGTAAATATACAGCAAAGACCAACCTTTTTATAACAATACACTCTGGACAAAAGAATCCAAGATGGAGTTGCTTTGACTGCAGTCACATTGTCCATGTATACAGGAGAAGCACGTTTTTCTAGATGTGAGACATAGTGGTGGAAATGTTCTGGTTTGGAGTTGCTTTGCTACTTTCAGGGTCTGGGAAACTTGCAATTATTCTGCTTCATAACAAAGCGTGCTGATGATGTGAGGTGATCTGTTTGAAAGTTGAAGTTGTACCAAAGGATAATGAACCTAAACACACCCAACGAATACACCAAGGCATTGTTCAAATAGAAGAAATGGAGGCATGGATTGGTCGATTGAAAGACTAGACTGGACTACAATTCGATCACTACTTGGGTTTTGAAAAGGGCAGAACATGCAAGAAAACATCTTCCAACCAAAGAGCATGTTAATCAAAAATTTTTAACAATCAACTATTATGCCAGACGACTAAAAGAAGTTATTTTTGAGCAATTCTAGGTTATTATGCTAAGGGTGTACTTACATTCTCCATTTAAGAATATCGTAAGCGCCCTGCTCCAATAAGGCCCCCCCCCCTCCAGTGTTTTGATCTTATGTCTAATAACCGCACATGTGTACTGGGAGCAAAATGGTAGATCAAACATACCAATTTTATTCGCTCAGTCTCTGTAACCATAAAATAGTGAGTTTACATGGTATTTCAAGACCCTCTACCACTGGGGAATGTCTATATTGTTCATCATTAACAACACATTTGATCGTTCTGCCGTGCTTTAAAAAACAGGAAAATATTTTTCTGTGTTTTCTTGGTAAATATCCAACAAACGACGAACCATTAGAAACTTCTACAGCAAAACTATGGGATGCTCTGAATGAATGGAGCGATGAGCCAGATATGGATCTATCAGAAAGTGATGACGAGTATTTTTCACCCGATTCTCCTGATTACTAACTTCATAAATTTAAAGAAGTTCCTGGCCATGTGCTTTTGTTTATGTTCGTGTTGATTGGTTCACCGTGCCATGTGCTAAAGTTGACATTCGTGTTGATTGGCTCGATTTTACTTCCAGGAAAATATTTAAAGGAACAGCACCGGGATGGAAAAATAAGGTGTCTTTTTTAAATTTATGCTGTTTTCTGTTTATTTTCAGCTTTCATGTAAGTAATTTGGTTGATACCACAAAATGAATAATACAAATACCAGTAAAACAATAATAATTGGGAAATATGTTCTTCAAGTGCATCATCTTTATCGGTACGGACTCTGAAATGTTTGCTTAGTCAAATATGTGGGGGGAAATAAATGATAAATCATTACCGAGAACAGAAACTCTTTAAAACCTCCAACTCGGGGTTAATAGCAAAAAACTGAGATGAATCAAAACAAGACACATGTTACATCAGTCATCATTTGGATCAACAAGGACCATGTTCCTTGCTGAGGAGCCAACTGTTCTTGTACAAGCGAGGATATCTACACTGAGGCTACTAGTACTCAAAGCAGCTCTCAGTTGG
The DNA here is from genome assembly GCA_024760905.1 of Plotosus lineatus. Lineage (NCBI taxonomy): Eukaryota > Metazoa > Chordata > Actinopteri > Siluriformes > Plotosidae > Plotosus > Plotosus lineatus. The sequence goes on along the minus strand of CM045742.1, from coordinate 2,156,068 downwards.
CAGAGATGGAGTAGGGAAGAATATCAAGAGCTTACTACAAGGCTTGTTTAACATCCAACATACCTTTGGAGTACTCCCCAGCACTTAAGCCTAATGTAACCCTAAAGCCTTTGAATTACGAAGACTATAAACAAAGAGGAAAAAATACAATATTTTAATATAAAAATCTAGCTAAATATCAAAATTACCAAACCATGTGGTAAATATTCATGCAGGTAATAAATATCTAAATGTTTAAAGTGCTCATTTGCAGGGTTTTATTTTGTAGACTGCTATCTGAGTTACAAACAGAAAACTGCCATAATTAATTAGTTTTCTGAATTGTTTGATCCTACTCGGGAACGGGAAATTGGGAACAGCCTAACAAGCATGGTCTTGGACTGTGGGAGTAAACTAGATGCAAGCACACGGCAAACATGCAAATTCAGCATGGAAACGCCCTTGCCGAGCCTGGGACTCGAACCCAGGATCTTCTTGCTGTGTGGTGGATGTGCTACCTATTACATCACGCTGCAAAAATGATTTCACAATTTATATATTATGTTTCACAAGCAGCAGGTGATGTACTGCCCATGTTCAGGTTACACTCAGCAGCACACCTTCTTAATAAAGCTCTGTTTATTGTGGAAATGAATGCAATATTCCAACTGCTCATGTTTATCTCGATCATGCCTCATCTGTATCTCTTCATCTTACTGTGTGTGTGTGTGTGTGTGTGTGTGTGTGTGTGTGTGTGTGTGTGTGTGTGTGTGTGTGTGTGTGTGTGTTTCAGGAAGTAACTGAACATTGTTAGTGTGTATTATCAGTGAACATGTTTGCTTTTTTTCCTACCCACATGGACATCTGAGCCTTTGCAGTAAGCTAATCTCAGCCCACTCGTCTCACTCTTCACAACACACACACACACACACACACACACACACACACACACACACACACACACACACACACTGATCCATTTAGGCCTTTGTCAGTAATACTATAAAGAACAAAGAATGCTATCCCGCAAGACCAGACAAGACACAAGTCCAAACTTCTGCTCATATGTCTGAATAAGAATAAGTAAATTGTGACCGTTATACTGTGGTGCTGTGTGTCAGAATTTGAACACACCCATAAACAGTGGTCAGAGGTTGGGCTTTTCTCTTTTTCTTTGTTCTTTGTCATTTTATTGAACTTTTGATGAAAATCAGAAGCTTCATTTCAGTCCTTGTGTGTGTGTGTGTGTGTGTGTGTGTGTGTGTGTGTGTGTGTGTGTGTGTGTGTGTGTGTGTGTGTGTGTGTTGGGGCCACCTTCGAGGCCGGTGAAAGAGCTGACTGCTGATACTGCTGCATCTCCTGTTTTATAATCACAGCACAGAGCCCAGGCTTCTCAGAGACACCAACAAAAGCCTTCTTTCAGAATAATCCTACTGATGATGCTCTTGAGTAGCCGGTCAGATTACTCACATGAGCAGAGTTTGTTCTGGCTTAAAATCAGGCAAAACTGTCACATAGAGGTTTCTAGCAGCTGCACTGGTTGTCTATCTTTTAGGACAGATATGTGTGTTTATATAATCAACCATTTGTCGAATGCCCTCATCTACAAATGAGTAAAATCGCGGTTTGCACATTTGGGGGGTGGGGGTGGGGTACTTAATTTCAGGTCTGGTCTGGTCCATGGCACCTTCATGTTTATCCTTGTTAACAGGTTAGCTTGTTGCTAACAGATGACGTGTATTTTCCTTCTCAGATTGATTGGTTTTTATTTGATTTCAACATTTGCAAATAATACTCGCTGTGAAGGCGGACATGAAGGTCGTTGGAGTAGGAGTAGAAGATGCAGAGGATAGGGAGAGATGGAGGCAGATCATTTGCTGTGGCGACCCTTGAAGGGAACAGCCGAAAGGAAAAGAAGAAGATTTGCAAATAATACTTATACATATAGTGCAATATATCAGTCAATAATAATTTATACCATACAATAGTTTATCATTTTGAGGGTCTTTGATAGCATAAAAAGCAAAAATTATTTGTACAATGCTAACACCAATATACAGGGATCCCTCACTACTTCATGCTTCAATTCATGCGGCTTCAGTGCATCGCGTTTTTTTTTTTAAATATTCATCAAATTAAAAAAATAAGGAAATTAAGGAAGAATGGGGGGAAAAGTTGAGGAAAATGAAACAAAAACCAGGCCAATTATGCAAAATAAAACCCAAAAAGCCCCTAAACCAACACAAAACAAAAAACAACCCAAAACCTCACAGCAAAACTCGTCACATTGTTGTGAGATGTGCATCTGCGTGCGTGTGCACGTGTCTGTACTTGTGTATATTTATATTTTATTTACATCTTATGCATTATTTTTGAATGTTTAATTGTTATTATAAGCATTAATAGCATTGAATATGTATTTATTGATATTATATACACATATACATGTATGTATACTGTACGTCAGACGGGGGGGGGGGGGTGATCCTACATTGCAGATTTCAGTGGTTGCGGGGGATTTCGGTCCCAATTAACGGCGGAAAGTGAGGAATCCCTGTATTACTATTAAATTAAGTAAATAATAAGATATTCATGTATAGAAAACCAAAATAATATATAAAGTATATAAAAATAAAATAACAAGACTAGATAAGAACAAGTATAGCTAATATATAAAATAAAGATTTGATAACAACTAGTTATAGAAATGTAGAATAACAAATACAATAAATACAATTTATTAAATAAATAAAAATACCTTGGATAAGTGGAGTTGAAATCAACGATAGCCCATAAAGTTTGATCAAATTTATTTTGAATGGGATCCTTTTTTGTTTTTCAAGAGTCTTGCCGTGTATAGTGTTTCAGATTTAACAAGCGAATATACTGTAGCTGAATCTAGCATTGCTGGTTCACCTCGTTTGAAGTGAAAAACACTACTTTGTTTACTTTGTTTACTCTACACACTTTGAGCCTCCATGCTGGTTCGCTGTCAAAGAGGGAAGGAAGTCAATGTTATTTACTTTTTAATAATCAGTTCCCTCCAGGGATTCATAGGATTTCTGGGATTGTTGTGTAAAATGGTAAATTTTGTGGGAGGTTTTTTTTGTTGTTGTTGTTGTTACCCAGTATATGTTGTGTTCAGATCTAGTCAGTGGTATATGTGTCTGTTCATCCGTCTATAATCATTTCAATTCTGGCCCAGAACTTTAAAAACATTTGAGATTCCTTCTGCTCGGCAGTGTGGTTATGCCTTTTAAGATTTTGAGATTTCATGTTCTTTATGTTCTTTATGTTTCCATGACAACCAATTTACCATGTACGAATATGATAGATGGTTGTTTCTGGTACAAAACTTGAAGACTGTTTCAGATTTAGTTGTCAAAATTATTGTTTAAATTTCGCATTTTAATTAGACCGTGTAGTTGTGCCTTTTTGAGATTTTGGGATTTCCACCGTATCAAATTTTATGTTTCCATGGCAACCAATTTAACATATGGACAGCTATGTTCGAAATAAGCAATGTTGTGATTCCTGGAAGGAGTGTTTAATCCTAATTAGGGTTGCGGGGAGGCTGGCACCCATCTCATCCGACTTCGAGTGAAGGCGGGGCACACTCTGAACAGCTTGCCAGATGATTGCAGGGCCAACACACATACAACCTTTTACACTCCCACTCACACCTGGGGAAATTTAGCCTACTGTGCACATTTTGGAACAGTGGAAGGAAACCGCAGTATCTGGAGGAAACCCACGCAAGCATTGTGAGAACATGGAAAGTCTGCACTGCACATGGAAAGAAACGCCCTGAGCCTGAGAATCGAACCCAGGATTTTCATGCTCTAAGGCGGTCTTACCGCACCAATTCATTAATACATTTAAATTCAATTCATGTTAAAAAGTATTTGAACATAAATCTTTATATTGCATTCACAAATAAATCAATACTTCTCATTCTTATCACAACGGGTGCCAAAATCAGAGGCTTGAACAGAACCATTAATAGAAAAGTGCTGGACTGAGTTAATGAGTCGTGTTATTGCTGCATGATTTAATTTAGTTTGATTATGTCTGTGCAGATTAGTAAATTTTATTTTAATTACATTTTTATTTAGTAGCTTTGGGAAATGAAGCCATCTGTGCAGAAACAGGCAGAAATGTACACAAGCCCCATGATCACCTACTGACTGACCTAAACACTGTGATGTTACCATCCTGGGTCATCCCTTATAGTTTGTTTCCGTTCTCATGATTCCTCCGATGTAATTAATTTTGGCTTCATGATAAAAATATTTTCTGCACTGTGTCAGTAGAATGAGTGATCATGAACAGAGGAAATGACATTACACGGGCAGTCATGGCCTAATGGATAGAGAAGTGGATTTGAGACTAAAAGCTACTGGTTCGATTCCTGGACCATCAGTAAAAATGTGTGGTGGTAGGGTGGGGGGTGGTGGTGGTGATTGGGGGGGGGGGGTCCTCCTCCCTCTCCTCCCTCCCCTTCCCTTCCTCTCCTCCCTCCCCTTCCTCTACCTTCATGGATGAAGTGCCCTAGAGCAAGGCACCCAGCCCCCAACTGTTCTTCTTGCACTGCAGTGTGGCTGCCCAATGCTCCAGTGAGAGTATGTGAGTGTGTGTGTGTGTGTGTGTGTGTGTGTGTGTGTGTGTGTGTGTGTGTGTGAGAGAGCTGTGTGCATGAGGTGTGTGTGTAAGTGTGTGTTTGAGTGTGTGTGTGTGTGCACGTGAGAGAGAGCGAGTGTGTGTGTGTGTGTGTGTGTGTGTATGTTTGTGCATGTGTTTGAGTGTGTATGTGAGGTTTGTGTGTGAGTATAGAGAGAGATAGAGAGAGAGAGTGTGTGTGTGTGTGTGTGTGTGTGAGAGAGTGAGAGAGAAATAGAGAGAGAGAGAGAGAGAGTGTGTGTGTGTGTGTGTGTGTGTGTGTGTGTGTGTGTGTGTGTGAGAGAGAGAGAGAGAGTGTGTGCGTGTGTGTGAGTGTGAGTGTGAGAGAGAGTTTGTGTGAGTGTGAGTGAGAGAGAGAGAGAGAGAGAGAGTGTGTGTGTGTGTGTGTGTGTGTGTGTGTGTGTGAGAGAGAGAGAGAGAGAGAGAGAGAGTGTGTGCGTGTGTGTGTGTGTGTGCGTGTGTGTGAGTGTGTGAGAGAGAGAGAGTGTGTGTGTGTGTGAGTGAGTGAGAGAGAGAGAGAGAGAGAGAGAGTGTGTGTGTGTGTGTGTGTGTGTGTGCTCACTTTAAGGGCACTTTGAATGGGTTAAAATGCAGCGTTAATTTCCCTTGTAGGATTAATATATCAAAATCAAAACTCTAATTACTAATGCAGTGATGCTGAAGTCCTACAGCTCTGCAGCGTCTCCTGCTTTGACTGTGTCTTTGTGTATTTATCTGATTGCGGAAAAAGAGATGACTTGCTCACTGGAGGAAAGTTTGATTCTCGAGCATGACTCATAATGACCAAGTCTCTTATCTGTCTGTTATCTGACGTTCCAAGATTTCCTGAGCTGATAAGAGTTCTAAATGCTGTTTATTGCCCTTGTATGTCCAGGCCACCAAGCAGTTCCTGGAGGAAATCAATAAGTGGACAAGTCAGCATGGAGTCTCGCCCCTGACCTGGGACGTGGCCGTGAAGTTCCTCATGGCAAGAAAATTTGATGTCCTTCGGGCTATAGAACTCTTCCACAGCTACAGGGTATGTCGACTCTGGTCCTGGATCAGTTATTCTTTGGGTGTAAAAGTATTTTATTACATATTAAGAGTTTTCACACCGCACTATTGAATTGGCAATTTGATTGGTCGGAAAGTGTGAAGCTCAGAGATAGGGACTCGTATGGCAGGTGCTCCACGTAACTGAAGATATAATCAGATTTTATTAAAACATGTAATCATTGATGTGAAGGTTTTTTGTTTGTTTGTTTTTTTGGAGTCCTTTAGTCTTGTGTCAGCACTTTGTTTGGATCAAAGTTTTCCAGCTTAAGAAAATTTTAGTTTATGCTTAATGTTATCTTAATGTTTCTCAAAAGTCTTGCTGAAAAGATTTAATTTCACTTTCAAGACTATATTTATTCCAGACAAATAATCAAAGGGCCTTGTTTATAACTAAATATATAATATTGTATCAAATAGAACATCATATTGAAAAAGTACTCACTCAAGGTCACTCAAGGTCACTCAAGGTCACTCAAGGTCAGTCGCACTTCTGCAAACATGGTCCTGATGGAACCAGAGTCCCAGGTGCTCATCATGATGAATAATTATCAAATTAAAACAATTAGAAACCTTCAAGATGTTCAAATTGCAAATAATAAAAATGTATAAGTGTTGATAAATATTCTTGAGGCCCAAGACACTGGTAATCTATTTGTAATTCACAAGTATTTTAGAAGGAAATTCGTCCATCAAGTGGTCAGAAAACAGTCTGTTATCAACTCTATGGTGAGAAATCTAAGCCCCCCCCCCCCCCCCCTTATAGGTTTGGAGCATAACAGGAAGCAATAATCTATTGACATTTACACCTAGTGATGGTCACAGTTATGTTCACTGTTACTGCTGGTAACAGCAGGTCGGATTCGTTTCCAGTGGGAGTTGGAGTCCGCCAAGGCTGTCGTTTGTCACCGATTCTGTTCAGAATTTTTATGGACAGAATTTCTAGGCGCAGTCGAGGCGATGAGGGGTTCTGGTTTGGTGGCCATCGGATCTCGTCTCTGCTTTTTGCGGATGATGTTGTCCTTTTGGCTTCATCAAGTCGGGCCCTCCAGCTCTCATTGGAGCGATTCGCAGCTGAGTGCGAAGCAGCCGGGATGAAGATCAGTACCTCCAAGTCCGAGGCCATGGTTCTCAGTCGGACAATGGTGGAATGCACCCTCCGGGTCGGGAATGAGGTCCTGCCCCAAGTGGAGGAGTTTAAGTATCTTGGGGTCTTGTTTACGAGTGAGGGAAGAATGGAGCGAGAGATCGACAGACGGATCGCTGCAGCCTCTGCTGTTAAGCGGTGCCTGTACCGGTCCGTCGTGGTGAAGAAGATGCTGAGCCGCAAGGCGAAGCTGTCAATTTACCAGTCGATCTACGTTCCAACCCTCACCTATGGTCTTTGGGTAATGACCGAAAGAACAAGATCACGGATACAAGCGGCTGAAATGAGCTTCCTTCGCCGGGTGGCGGGGTTCTCCCTTAGAGATAAGGTGAGAAGCTCCGCCATCCGGGGAGAGCTCGGAGTAGATCCGCTGCTCCTCCGCATTGAGAGGGGCCAGTTGAGGTGGCTCGGGCATCTGGTCAGAATGCCCCCCGGACGCCTCCCTGGTGTGGTGTTTCGGGGATGTCCAATCGGGAAGAGACCCCGGGGTCGACCTAGAACACGCTGGAGGGACTATGTCTCTCGGCTTGTCTGGGACCGCCTCGGTGTCCCCCCGGGAGAGTTGGAGGAAGTGGCTCGGGAGAGGGACGTCTGGACCTCTTTGCTAAGGTTGCTGCCCCCGCGACCCGACCCTGGACTAAGCGGAAGAAGATGATGATGATGATGATGTTAATGTACATGTATTATTATTATTATTATTATTATTATTATGAAATATTTATTGTTTAGACATGTTTGTCTTAAATATCTTCGGTCAAATATACGTGTTTGTGGCAGGTTATATGAGTTTGGGAGGGGGTTGGAATGGATAAATTGGTTGTTATTTCTTATGGGAATACATGTTTCATCTAACGAACTTTTTGGCTTACGAGCTCGCTCTCGGAATGGATTAAATTTGTAAGTCAAGGTACCAATGTAATTGGTTAATGAAACACCTTTCATTATACAGTGGTACCTCACCTTACGAAATTAATCCGTTCCAGAGCTTTTTTCGTAACCTGCATTTCTCGTAAGTTGAACTGCATTTTACATGTAAAACGGGTGATTCGTTCCAAGGCTCACAATACTACCCAATAAACCCTTTAAAAATTATAAAAACACGCCTTTAAGACCTCCTTCTGCTTCAATATCGTACTGATGGTAGACGGGTTTGGCCATATTCCTTTGAGATATCACTCGAGCCCGTTTCTTCTTCTCTCTGTGTGTGTGTGTGTGTGTGTGTGTGTGTGTGTGTGTGTGTGTGTGTGTGTGTGTGTGCGCGTGTGTGTGCACGTGCGCACGTGTTGACCATGTTTTCTTAGCAGAGTTGTAATCTTACAAATGTTTATGGAAGGTTAAAAGCCCGAGTCAAGAAATAAAGCATGAAACAACCGTAACTCTGTCCTTTACATGAAAAGCATCATGGTGGATTCAGCTCTATAATAGGCAATGGGAGGTAGTTGCGTCATTCCTCCTAGGCAATAATGTCCAAGATGGCGTCAAGTCAAAATGGCATCCCTGTCCAAGATGGCGTCAGGTGGACCTGTCCAAGATAGCGAGTGAAGGCGACATGAACGACAGCTCAGTTGTTAGCCAATGGGAGGCCAGAGGGGCGGGATGTTAAAATGTCATTGATGTGAGAGCAACTTGTGCATTGTTTGAATGTTTGAATTGTGCGTTTTAATGTCGCCTTCACTCAAGTGCCGTCTTGGACAGGTCCACCTGACGCCATCTTGGACAGGGTGCATTTGAATTTTTAAGATGGCACTTTCGTAACGTGAACGTGTTTTGTACCCTGAGACAAAAAATTTTAGGAAAATGTTTTTTAGAACCTGAATTTTTTGTTTGGTAAGGTGAGGTACTTTCGTAAGGTGAGGTACCACTGTATTTTACAAATTTAACGAATTATATTTCACAAATCGGACAGTGGTTACCTGGGTGGATCACTGCTCTGAAGGTCGGGGGTTCAAGCCCCACTCTCAACAGGTTGTCACTGTCCCCACAATGCAGCTAACTAGGTTATCAAAGGCGGGCCATGTCTCTCACTGTCTGTGGTGAGAGGTTCATGTAAAAGAACCATTGCTGACTTTCGACAAGAGTAGCTATATAGCCGTCAGCTTGTTTCCACCCTGCAAAAGCCTGGCGAGCTGTCCAGGGTGTACTCTGCCCTCGCCCAGAGTCGGCTGGGATGGACACCAGCCTCCCCACGACGCTAATTAGGATTAAGCGATTACAGAAAATGAATGAATATTTTACAAATTTTAGTAATTACTTTGATCCAGAATTTAATGTCACATGATTGCGACAAAGTCTTTTGTCCAGTCTAGAACATGTTTGTCTTAGGAGCTGTATAAAGTATAAATAAAGTTACAAGCTCCTGTTGCTGTCACAAAACAATTAATATCTTTTTAAATGTCTTTATTTATATTTTTTACTCCTGCCCATTGTGTTTTGTTATCAGCAATTCATGACAGCCATAGTGACACGGGACATCCATCCAAAGTATGTTCCATGCCACTGGGGCTTGCCTCAGGAGCTATGCTATAATATATATGATTCCTAACCTGACTGTGCGGTATCACCCAGAAGGAATTGATTTCCTTTTGAGTCAGGTTCCCCTTGTGGTTCCCTCCTATGTCTTCTTAGAGGCTTTTTCTTGATGTTGTTAACCCAGACATGATGTTCAGGCTCTCAGTCCGAGTCCATATCTAAATTTCTGAAGACATTTAATGGCTGTAGTCGTTGTAGAAATGGTTTTCAAACAGCAGTTTAAGGTTATTGTAAGTGTTGAAACCTTTCAGCAAATTTAAAATTAACTCAAGTACACCGAGCAACGTGTTTGTTTCCAGTGAAAAAAGTTATGTGTTAACAAGAGTACTTTCACATTTTGGAACAAATGCTTGCAAATGATTAATAGTTCAGGCAGTGCAACGAATTACTCAATTCTGGCATGTACTTAAACAGGAAGTACGCAGCTAGCTGTGTTAAAGTGAAACTACATGAAGTCATGAAAATGTAAATATCGAGGCTGATGAGATCTGTCCTAAAAATGGAAACATGGTGGTGGTGGTGGTGGTGTTCCTGTTCCTGTTCCTGTAAGCGAAAGGTCATGTGATCAGTTTGACCGTGCAGAAAAACATGAAGCCTGTAAAGCATGTTGAATGAATCGTCGCTGGCTCTCCCTGAAGAATTTCTCTTCACATGGTTCCAAGCTGTTTCAGGAAGAGTGAGATTTGAGTTAAATGAAAGGATTTTATACTTTGAACCTCAATCCTCTAATCTAATGTCTAATGGAGGGAAACATTGCTGAGTATAAATGTTTGAATTGATCTGCTAATACAGGCTGTTATCACCCCTTATGATTTATTCATAATGAAATGACAGCTGTTTATTTTGTTTCAATGTGGCTCTTCTGAGAAATGGAAGATTTTGATGCAGGCCCTGAAAATACAAGTGAATCATGATTCAATCAGCTTTAGGAGGTTCAGAAAGCCTTGTTAGCTGCATTAAGAGCCATCAGTATACTGTACTATAAGAGCTGTCAGGATTGTCATTTGGACAGGAAGTTAAGTTAAACTGGCCTTTCTCACAGGGGAAACCATATCCTGGGGCCAGCTGTATCAGGCAGATATGTATAAAACCAAAACTTTAAGGAAGTGGAAAAAAACATAGAGGTCTGATCATGAAACTGGTTCTGAAATGTGTGACTCTGACCTTTTACATTTTCTGTAGATTTAGAAAAAAAAACAGTTTTTCCCATTTTTAATGTATTAGGCCAATATGCATTAAACCTGGTTGATGCAGGATATTCCTTGGAGAAGCAGCATCATCAAATTTTCAGTAGGACGACTCAAGAAGTCAGGAACACGGACAGAATGAACATCCTTCTGTTCACTAATAATACTGAGCTGATTGATGATGCTTGACATGTTCAACTTTTCTTTACTATCTAAAGTCAATAAATGCCAATCTATCAGTGATCGGTGGGATCACAAGATACACCGAGATCATCGATTCATTGCGCCTTATTCTCAGATACGGTTTATAACAGCATTAACAACGAGCACACAAAATTATGTTAAAATTTTGACAGATATACTTCAGTAATTTGCTGTAAATGGTACCTACTAAAAAAACCAAGGTGGCAAACAGGCGGAACCATGTGAAATGGGGCGTAGTCTTTTTGAACTTAAATGAACTCTAGGACAAGGTGCATTGGCACGTGCTGGTTGTGCAATAAATCATGCCAGTTAACTGATGGCAACAGTGCGATATCAAGAATTGTTTAATAGCTTTCCACCAATCAGCTGCAATCCAAGCATAGCTGAATTACTCTGCTATTGTATTCAAATTAGTTGACTGATTATTTGTGCAATACAGTAACATGATAGTCTCCTTTGAAAATAGTTTGAATATACATTGGTACTTTGATTTATGAATTTAATCTGTTCCAAGGGCAAGCTTGTAAACCAAAAAGTTCTTTAGATGAAACAATGTTTCCCCTAAGAAATAACAGAAAACCAATTAGTCCATTCCAACCCCCTTCCAAACTCATATAATCTACCACAAACACATATAGTTGACCTAATATATTAAAGATAAACGTGTAAAAACAATAAATATTTCAGAATAACAATACATCTACATTAACATTAATAATAATTAATAATAAAACAAGAATAAACTACAAGTCAACTAACTCTTCCGGTCATCAACTGAGGCAAAGATGCCACGTGGACATGAAGATGTCACGTGGGCAGGCACGAGGTGGTGCGTATAGAGAAGGAGAATTTTGTGCGAGTGCACGCTACGAATGCCAGTGAAGAAAGCCTCATGGTGAGCTCCCACAAGGCCAGTGCTTCTCAAATAGCAGGGTGGCCCCCCCCCCTTCCCCGAGGGGCGTGGTGTGATGCCAGGGGTGGAAGCATATGACTCTGTGGAACATGATTTTTTTGCCATACTGTACTAGATTTAAGTGTAATTGCACATCCACTACAGTAGTTGGCAGCAGTGCTCTCATTGTTGCTCTATGGTGTAGGGAAAACCTACCTTTGTACAGAGCAAATGATATGAAATGAAGTAAACACTATTTATAATCGTGCTCTGAGCAGTGAGGGGGTGAATTTTTTTTTTTTTTTTTTTTTTTCTAGAGGGGACATCACGGAAAATAATTGAGAAGTACTGTGACAAGTCGTTCTCAGAGCACGGAAGAATACACGCGGAGGAATATGAGGCTAATCGGCCAGGAAAAGCCGTTTCACCAGCAGAGCTAGTAATGTGAATTTTTTGGTTGGTTTGAAGCTCATATCATGGGAAATTTTGTTATAAGGGACACTCGTAAGTCAAGGTACCCCTGTATAATAAAACAATTATAGGATTCAGTCTTTGTACGATAGAGAATTATTCTACTTTCGGAGGGTGTTATCCACTTCAACCTTTGGCCTGAGCATAGGCGAATAATTCTCTGCGTCATACTTTGCCACTTTCAATGCTTTTTAATCCTGTGATACCAGACCAATCAGATCGTGCCATTGCTGTGTAGCGTGTACTAATTAAAATGATTCACTTGTTTTTCATGTCATAGATAATTGATGTGTAGAGTAAATATATAACTGCAGAGCTGAACTAAACTATGCAGCAGTCACCCGGTATGCACTGACACTGATATAATGTCTAATAGAAAATATGATGGCGTTTAAAAAAACTGTGGGTGATCATATTACAGATGGCAGTAGTTTGCGTGGGCTGGAGGCCTTCGCATGAAAGAAACACATTATAAAAGACTTGTATTATTTTAATTTGATCCTTTAGTGGTTTTGATTTCTAAAGCTTTTGTGTTTATGCATTTCTGTTTTTAAATGAGTCATTTCGAAATGGTGGGTTTGATAAAAGCCCGAGTTTATAAAACAACAAAAAAAAAACACAAGTCTTAGATTATGCCCATTGACTATTAAAGCACTTGTTCCCAATTATCATAAATTATTTTTTGTTGAACATGAATTTAATTAGGACACATGCGTATTTTATGAAGATAAATCATAAACCTGTCATTCCAGTTGAATCTTCATGTTTCCATTCATGATTACATGCTAATAATTGTCTAAACCTGTCAAACTAGTTCAGTATTAACCTACTAAAGAAAATGTGAGCACTAATTTAGCTGTAATACTTCTTTCTTGTGACAGGAGACACGCCTGAGGGAAGGCATCGTCAAGTTACAGCCCCAAGAAGAGCCGCTGCGCTCTGAGCTTCTTAGCGGCAAGTTCACTATCTTGGTGAGTATCAATTCAGTTAATGCTCAGCGCCACTTTATTTTACTGAATCTGGAAGTTTTTTAAACCATCAAGCAGATTATTTCCAGTGAAGCTTGTCTGAATTGTGCAAAATCTACTGATATAGTGTCCACAAAGCTTGATATAATGGTAGCGCATGGGCCAATGAAGACCCGTTAAACTGCTAGAGGGGATTTAATGCACACAATACATAAATGACATAAATATACGGACATACATTTTCTAATGGGCTAATGTTGTGGGGTATGGCACTCTACCTGGTTTAAATATTTGTCCAACATGGAAGTGTGGACAGTTGGCGCTGGTCTGAGCTCTCCAAGTACATTTCTAGCCCCCCACCAAGCTATCAAATATAATTATCAAATTACAAATTCAAATTATATAAAATCAAATTATAATTCTCTAAGTCACTGGGGTCTTTATGTATTTTTTTAAATTCATGTATCCATCATCTACTTAGTTTATGTCTCAGATTTGGTTGGGGTGGAGCATTAGATGAGAGGCAGGGTATACCCTGAACTAGGTCACCAATCTGTTGTAGGGCAGTAGTGGCCCAGTGGTAGGGTTTTGGATTACTGATCCCAAGGTTGGGGGTTCAAGCGCCACTGTCAACGGTTGTCACTGCTGTCCTCCCCACTGCAGCCAACTAACAAAGGCTGGCCATGTCTCTCACTGACTGTGGTGAGAAACATGTGAAAGAACCACGGCCGACTTTCATCAAGAGTAGCTGCATAGCTGTCAGCATGTTTCTGCCCTGCGATGGCCTGCTGAGCTGTCCAGGATGTACTCTGCCCTTGCCTGGAGTCGGCTGAGATGGGTGCCAGCTTCCCCGTGTCCCTAATTAGGATTAAGTGGTTCAGAAAATGATTGAATGAATGTTCTATTTTCATACATTTGCAGATTTTTCTAATAGCCTTCTGGGTTATGTTCTTCATCTATAGAAGGGCAGAAATGATCTTTTTTGGAGAGCAGTGGCTTTCTCCTTGTAATACTGATGAATACGCCATTGATGTTCAGTGTTTTTCTGGTGAACATTAACATCAGTTAATGAGAGACAGGACTCGAGTTTCTTGGAAGTCACACTGCATTTCTTTGAGATCTTGTGGACGTCTTGTACATGGAGTAATCTTTGTTGGTTAACTATTGGAGAGGGGTTCAGTGATCATCGTCATGCAGCAGGACAACAAGGCGAAAGACAGAGAGGTAGTTAAAATATCGTTTAAATGACCAAGTCAAAGCCAGGTCCTGACCTTAATCTAACTTAAATATTGTTTGAGTGGTTCATGTGAATAAACCCACCAATGTTGCAAAGATGAAGCTGTTCTCTGTGGAGAAATGGACTCCAATCTCTCCGAGTCAATGTGAGGGAATAGTTCCCACAAATGTTTGGTTATACAGTGGTACCTCACTTTACGAAAGTCTCACCAAATGAAAAATGTGGGTTACGAAACGCATTGTCCTAAAATTTTTGTTTCTGTATACGAAACAAGTTCACGTTACGAAAGCGCCATCTTAAAAATTCAAACGCGCCATTCAAACAGTCAGACAATGCACAAGCTGCTCTCCCATCAATGATGTTCAAACATCCCGCCCCGCTGGCCTCCCATTGGCTAACAACTGAGCTCTCATTCATGTCGCCTTCACTCGAGCGCCATCTTGGACAGGCCCACCTGATGCCATCTTGGACAGGGATCCCATTGGCTCGGAGGGATGACGCAGTTCCCTCCCATTCCCTATTACGGAGCTGAATCTACCATGATGCTTTCCATGTAAAGGACAGAGTTACTGTTGTTTTATGCTTTATTTCTTGACTCAGGCTTTCAACCGTCCATAAACATTTGTAAGATTATAACTCTGCTAAGAAGACATGGTCAACACACACACACACACACACACACACACACACACACACACACACACACACACACACACACACATGTGTGATTTCCGGTGCGAGTGAGAAGATGAAATGGGCTCGAGTGATATCACAAAGGAATATGGCCAAACTCATCTACCATCGGTACGATACTGAAGCAGAAGGAGGTCTTAAAAGGTATGCTTTTATAATTTTTAAAGTGGTTTAGGGGTAGTATTGGGAGCCTTGGAACGAATCACACGTTTTGCATGCAAAATGTGGTTCAATTTATGAAAAATGCAGGTTACGAAAACGGCGCTGGAACGGATTAATTTCGTAAAGTGAGGTACCACTGTAGTTATTAATGCACAAGGGGGTCTGAATACAAATATTCAAAAGTTTTTGCCACAGAGATATATAGTCGTCATCATCATCTTCTTACGCTTCTTCTGGGGTTGGGCCGCGGGGGCATCAACCTAAGCAATGAGGTCCAGACATCCCTATCCCGAGCCACTTCCTCCGGCTCTTCCGGGGACACACCAAAGCATTCCCAGACAAACTGAGAGACATAGTCCCTCCAGCGTGTTGTAGGTCGAACTTGGGGTCTCTTCCTGGTTGGACATGCCTAAACTACACTACACCAGGGAGGTTTCCCTTGCCTGGACGCTGGTCAGCGGGGTTCCCCCTGGAGCCAGGCCTGGGGACGGGGCTCGAAGGCGAGCACCTGTTGGAGATATATAGCATTGAATTGTTTTCTTCATTCAGTGAATGACCCGGTGTTATAGTCTTGACTGACTTGTTTAATTGGGTTCTTTATCTACTTTTAGGTTCCATGTTAGAATGTGATGTGCATCATAGTTACATAAAGATCAGGAGGGTTTTGTTATTAACCCGTTATCAGTAGTCCTTGTTATCGAAGTTTTTTAACTTGGAAGACTTTTATTCTTCTGTAATACGTGGTGTAGGTGTCATGGTCTCAGGGTTGTTTATGCATCCATCCTTCCAAGATTCTCATTAGTGCGATATCTCAACAAGTAGTAATAGAGTATCAACATAGCCAGCACATGATCTGGTAACAACTTGATATTGGTCCAAACAGGTTCAAGGCCCATCAAGTCTAAAACATTTTTTCTTTGTTACCGTCCATCATGTTTGAAATATATTTCGAACTTGCTTCTGCAATTCCACATAAATCACAGGAAGGAGAAGACTTGAAGGAGGAAGAGTGTTTATATCCACATCGACTCCATTGGAATTGAGTTTAACTGGTTTAAGCAAAGATTTTTCTTGGTTAAAATTCAGTTTTAAAATGGTTTATATCTGTTTATATAAGACGGGACTCAACAGGAGCCTGTGTACATGATGTACAAAGCGATTGGTTAGATTTGGTTTCTTTGATTTTTCTTTCTCAACATTTAAAACTGCTGTTGTTGGTTCCCTGTAAAAACTTCTGTTTTTGCAAATGAAAATATCTTAAATAATAATAATTATATTATACATATTAGACCAGGGGTGTCAAACTCATTCCACAAAGGGCTGTGTGGCTGCAGGTTTTTGTTTCAACCGAGCAGCAGCACACCTGACTCGCTCAATTAAACAAACGATTTGAGTCTTCAGGCAGTTGATTGGTCAATCTATGTGCTCTGTACAGACAATGACCAATCAACTGCCTGAAGACTCAGATCAGTTGTTTAAATAAGCAAAGTCAGGTGTGCTGCTGCTCGGTTGAAACAAAAACCTGCAGCCCAATGTCCCTTTGTGGAATGAGTTAGACACCTATGTACCATTCAGCTTTTTTCTGAATTTACAATTTCAGGCTTAAAGTCTTGTATCAAAAAATGTCTTTCTAGTAATTGTATTTTATAATTTTCAATAATTAGTATTTGTTCCTTTCTAGAAACCAAATCTGCCAATTCAAAACAGACAATTTTATTCTAATGATGAGAAATAATGGTGAAGTTTTTTCGGTTCAGTATATTTCTATTTGCTAAGATATTTAGCTGTATGGAATCAAAAACCGTATTTTTCCTGCTGTAACAGCAACAGCAAAAACCATGTGAGGCTTCTTCATCAGGCTGCGCTGTGGCGGAAGTCATATCTCAACTCATTTATAGTCTGAGTCATCCTGTCAATGAGAGAGATCTTTGAGGATCATTATGGGGATGACTGACTCTGAAGATTATTATTATCATTATTTTTTTTTTTAATTTTTTAGTTTATTGATAGGTTGATTTGATTTTTCTTCGTTATTTGTTTGTTTTCATTAAATACCATGATTAGGATTTTATGCGGGAACATCTAGTCATTCAGACCAGCGGTGTTGTAATCGAGACCATTCTGTTTGGAAACTCTGATGTTAATGACATTTCATTGATTCCTGTAGCTTTTAAGTGGATTGTTTGAGTGGCACACCACAAACATGATTTCTCACTGACGGCAGGATGTAATGCACAGGTCACGTTGAAGTAGGAAACTTAGCTGTTGCCTGTGAGTCACGACGACGCTTGTCGGTCGATCAGCTTGTTCACAGGAAGTACTGAATCTGAATGAGTGCTAGGGCGTACTGACGGGGAAAGCGAGGCCTGTTCAGACGAGGTATCAACATCGATCACAAGCTGTTTGTGTGTTTTTAATTGTTTTGTTTTATTATGTTATATTTGTGACTTGATGAATAC
Source organism: Plotosus lineatus (assembly GCA_024760905.1). NCBI lineage: Eukaryota > Metazoa > Chordata > Actinopteri > Siluriformes > Plotosidae > Plotosus > Plotosus lineatus. The sequence goes on along the minus strand of CM045742.1, from coordinate 2,138,428 downwards.
ATTTTGCGGTCACTTGTGATCACAGGTTTGTAGTAGCAGGCTCGTCAAAAATAGTCAAAAGCAAAGTGTTTGTTTGTAGTTGTCACATGGTGATGTAATAAAGTTGGCAGTAGCTCGGTTGCTTTAAAACTTGACTTGAAGGAATATATAGAGAGTTTGTTTGCTTGATTCTTGTCAGCATATTTCCATATTTATTAATAGATCTAATAACACAATTCAGTATAATTTCAGATAATTTTTACAAAGTTCGGCATAATTCATGATAACATTGCATGAATATTACAATTTTATTCAACACTGATGTTTCCTTGAACTGTAAAATGTTTTCTATAGGTGTTTAGTGACATTTTATTATATATATATATATATATATATATATATATATATATATATATATATATTCTTTCCTCTTTTCCTTTCAGCTGTTCCCTTCAATGATCTGCCTCCATCTCACGCTATCCTCTGCATTTTCTTCTCTTACACCAACTACCTTCATGTCCTCCTTCACCACATCCATAAATCTTCTCTTTGGTCTTCCTCTGGGCCTTCTGCCTGGTAGTTCCAACCTCAGCATCCTACTACCGATATACTCACTATCCCTCCTCTGTACATGTCCAAACCATCTCAATCTAGCCTCTCTGACTTTGTCACAATGCATCTGCAAACATCATAGTCCATGGGGAATCTTGTCTAACCTCATCTGTAAGCCTGTCCATCACCATAGCAAACAAGAAGGGGCTCAGAGCTGACCCTTGATGCAGTCCTACCTCCACCTTGAACTCTTCTGTCACACCGACAGCACACCTCACCACTGTCTTACATCTCTCATACATGTCCTGCACCACTCTAACATACTTCTCTGCCACTCCAGACTTCATGACCTCATATGTGTGTGTGTGTGTGTGTGTGTGTGTTGTTATCAGCAGCCGTGTGCATGTAATTACATCAACATATAACAAATGACACTGGGCCTTATTTGTCACTAGTTTAAATTTTTTCTGTAAAACTTTTGGTCCTCGAAAAATTGTAAAAAGAGTCTACCTTGGATTCGTGACATGTTCTTAAACCTAAGACTTGTTTACAGCTGTGATGCTTATGAGTGACACCTGGTCTCCGAGGTCTCTCATCAATGTCCTTCTGCCAAAAACCCAGTATACCTGGTTGTCATGTCGGTTTTGGGCCAAAGTGCTGCACAACTCCATGAGAAAAACTCTTGGTGGCTGAAACAGTCTTATAAGTCATTATCTGCAAATTAATCTTCATGAGCTTTGAAAATGTGTTTGCTCCTAAATGCACAACTCTAATTTATTTCATTAATAAATAATTAACCCCAGCGCAGCTAACTGGGCTGTGCTAACAAAAGCTGGCCGTGTCTCACATTGTTTATGGTGAGAGGCTGTAAAAGAACCATTGCTGACTTTCGTCAAAAGTAGGCTGCATAGCCGTCAGCGTGTCTCTGCCCTACGATGGCCTGGGGAGCTGTTCAGGGTGTACTTTGCCTTCAAACAGAGTCGGCTGATTACGATGAAACAGTTCAGAAAAATAAATTAAAGCATAAATAATTATTTAATGGTTCCGATAAACATAACTGATATGTCCATCAGCATTCATTTTATGAACTTCTTAATCCTAAATAGGGTAGCGGGGAGGTGGGTGCCCATCTTGGTCGACTCCAGGCGAGGACACAGCTCACCAGGCAATTGCAGGGCAACGACAGCAGTGCATGCTACTCTTTATGAAAGTCAGACCTTTAATAACCCAGTTAGCTGCACTGAAGGGACAGCAGTGATAACCTGGTGATAATGGGGCTGGAACCCCCCCCCCCCCCCCCCAACCTTGGACTCAGTAATCCAGACCCCTAAAACTGGGTCGCCATTGTCTAACTGATACATCATGAAGTCATATTTGAGTGCGTGATTCTGTGACACATAATGAAAATCGTTATTTAAAAAAAAAAAACTAATTTAATATGGTAAAGTATTTCAGTCTCTGACATCAGATTATCTCACATCAGAAAAAAATTAAGAATAGGACATGGACACATCAGTCCATGCAAGGCGATAACGGCAGCAATAACATTACACAGATATCAAATTAACAAGTCTGACATAATCTAGTTAACTTTTGAATAAAATAAAGCTGACACACGTGTACATAATAATACATTATGCTTGCATACATCGAATAGGCATCTGCTCATTTCCATGAATGAAAGGATAACACCTCAGTTAATTTATACGCACATCACTTCCTTGTTTACAGCATCAGAAATATATGCAGTAATACCAATAGTGTGTTTTTACAGGCAAATATGTTAGCAGAGCATATACGCATATATCAAATAAATATAAAGCAAAGCTGCAAAATGATCACGTAGTGATCCAAATTTTAATACTCAATCTGAACTGAGCCTGAATTTGTGCAGTACTGATTTATGCAGTACTGACATGTGGAGCTATTAGCTCAGTGATTGCAGCATTTATACATTGAATACTTGCTTCCCCCTCCCCCATTCTCCTTCCTCTTTACTTCTGGATTGATTGATCAGAGTGCTCTGTTCCTTTCTTCCTGTGCTACATCCTGCGAGCAACATTTATAGCCCTTTATCCCCACTGTCTGAGTTTTTACTTTAGCTGTCCATGTCAGTATTTTACAAATGTGGACAAATGACACTGGAGCCATAGCCATGCATTTATGTTCCAGTTGTTGTGGTGTGTGTGTGTGTGTGTGTGTGTGTCTGTGTGTGTGTGTGTGTGTGTGTGTGTGTGTATTTACAGGTCCTTCTGAAAATAAATTAGCATATTGTGATAAAGTTCATTATTTTCTGTAATGTACTGATAAAAATTAAACTTTCATATATTTTAGATTCATTGCACACCAACTTAAATATTTCAGGTCTTTTATTGTTTTAATTCTGATGATTTTGACATACAGCTCATGAAAACCCAAAATTCCTATCTCAAAAAAATGAGCATATGATGTTCAGGTAGTGTAAACGAGCTATTAACCTAATCATCTGAATCAACCAATTAACTCTAAACACCTGCAAAAGATTCCTGAGGCTTTTAAAAACTCCCAGCCTGGTTCATTACTCAAAACTGCAATCATGGGTAAGACTGCCGACCTGACTGCTGTCCAGAAGGACATCATTGACAAGCCACCTCAGTGGGACGTCTGTGGGAAGGAAAAAGTGTGGCAGAAAACGCTGCCCAACCAGAAGAGGTGACTGGACCCTGAGAAGATTGTGGAGAAGGGCCGATTCCAGACCTTGGGGGACCTGTGGAAGCAGTGGACTGGGCTACAGGTGCCGCATTCCCCGGGTCAAGCCACTTTTGAACCAGAAACAGCGGCAGAAGCGGCTGACCTGGGCTACAGAGAAGCAGCACTGGACTGTTGCTCAGTGGTCCAAAGTACTTTTTTCGGATGAAAGCAAATTTTGCATGTCATTCGGAAATCAAGGTGCCAGAGTCTGGAGGAAGACTGGGGACAAGGAACTGCCAAAATGCCTGAAGTCCAGTGTCAAGTACCCACAGTCAGTGATGGTCTGGGGTGCCATGTCAGCTGCTGGTGTTGGTCCACTGTGTTTTATCAAGGGCGGGGTCAATGCAGGTAGCTATCAGGAGATTTTGGAGCACTTGATGCTTCCATCTGCTGAAAAGCTTTATGGAGATGAAGATTTCATTTTTCAGCACGACCTGACACCTGCTCACAGTGCCAAAACCACTGCTAAATGGTTTACTGACCGTGGTATTACTGGGCTCAATTGGCCTGCCAACTCTCCTGACCTGAAGCCCATAGAGAATCTGTGGGATATTGTGAAGAGAAAGTCGAGAGACACCAGACCCAACACTGTGGATGAGCTTAAGGCCGCTATCGAAGCATCCTGGGCCTCCGTAACACCTCAGCAGTGCCACAGGCTGATCGCCTCCATGCCACGCCCGCATTGAAGCAGTCATTTCTGCAGAAGGATTCCCGACCAAGTATTGAGTGCAGAACTGAACATCATTATTTGAAGGTTGACTTTTTTGTATTAAAAACACTTTTTTTATTGTTTGGATGAAATATGCTAATTTTTTGAGATAGGGATTTTTGTTTTTTCTTTATTTTTTTGCCAAATTTATCAATATTAAAACAATAAAAGGCTTGAACCACTTCAGTTGTGTGTAATGAATCTAAAATATATGAAAGTCTAATGTTTATCAGTACATTACAGAAAATATCGAACTTTATCACAATATGCTAATTTTTTGAGAAGGACCTGTGTGTGTGTGTGTGTGTGTGTGTGTGTGTATATATATGTGTGTGTGTGTGTGTGTGTGTGTGTGACTACTGAAGTATGAGTTAACTATGCATGGCAAGGCACTGTCAAAGGATCGTAATATAGGAAGGTCCATATTCCAGAAGAGGAAAGTGCATATGGCAATTTTATCGAAGATTTTACAGGGCACGGAGTGCAAGGGACAACAGTATCACAAAAGCTCTACAAAGTTTCTTGGATGGGAGGGTTGTGAGAAAAATAAACACCATTCCACTTTTAGTCTTAGATTTGGCTATGCAAAAGCACCTCTTGAATTTTCTGAGGCCAATTAGAAAAAGGTCTTGAGCTATTTAGCCTCAACATTAAATGGTATATCTGTCAGAAAGCCAATCCAGCTTACCATCCAAGATCACCATACCTACAGTAAAACATGGTTGTAGCATCCTGTTGTGGTGGTGTTTCTCTGTAGCGGGGACTTTGTCAAGATCGAAAGAAAACGAATAGAGCAAAGTACTGTTAAATTATTTAGGGAAAGAACCTTCTGTCACCTTGCTACCTTCTGCTGGAAAGTTCTCAGCAGAATGAAGTTTTACATCCCAAAATAAAAGTGGCTGAAGAAAGAGTCAATGTTGTTGCGTGACCTCGTTAGAATCCAGTCTTAAACCCATGCAAAAACGGTATTCCGGGCTCCTAATTGGTGCATAGACAAGGCGTGTGACTATTATTCCGGAGTTAAGTGTAAGTTTGAATCCAGGTTAATGCCACAGCCAACCACGGACATCTGTACGAGGGAGCGGATGGCGCTTTCCCTCCGAGTGTGTTAGTCCGCCCCCGCATGCGCCGCAGTGCGAAGAGAGGGGACATGTCACGGAGGGGGCCCGTGCATTCTTTGACCCCTCCTCGCTTGGGGATTGTGTGATCAGGAAGGTAATACCTGATGGGTGCGAAAAGACTAAATTATGGAGAAAATGGAGGGGGGTGAGGGGAGGAAACGGTATCCCAACAGAAACCATGGTTCCACAAAGTACTGACACACAGGGATGGTCGTGGTAAACCTCACTGATTTTCCAAACTGTTGCATGAATGTATTCAGCATTTAATAACAGAATTATTTTCAGGATTAGTACAAAGTGTTCGATTCTGACAGTCGTTGAGGATATTACCACGAATGGCGAGTCCCTGCTGGGTCTTTTATATTATCTTCACCTTTTCTGCCTCCTCGTGGACGTATGAAGAACATCACTTGTGTGGCATGATGTCATTTTCTATGATGTCATTTCTTATTCAGTTGTAGGAACAAGGCTTAAATTAAATGCCGAGTTCTGGGGGCACATTAACTGATTGAGCTTTTTACTCAGGATTGTGTTCTCGGATTTTATCCCACACACATTTCACGCACTGGGATTTCCTGACATCTTTCATTGTTGAATGTAGAGTTTGTGTGTTTGTGTGAATTTGAAGTTGATAGCAGTAATGTGTTCCTGTTCAGGGCGTGCGGGACCCCTCAGGAGCCTCCATTGCTCTGTACACAGCCAAACTGCACCATCCGAATAAAACCGGTAACCATGTGGTGCTCCAGGCTCTGTTTTACCTGCTGGACAGAGCAGTTGAGAGGTTGGTGCAAACCTTTTTGATTCATGTACAGTTGCCCTGCACGAAGGAATAAAAGGAGGCTGTGTTTAGATTTTAGGATTAAAGTGCACGGTTAGGAACCGCTGATGATGGGTTCGATGTTCAGCTGTATGAGTGCCAGCTGCAGCTCCCTGTCTCTCCCTCTTTCTCTCTCTCTCTCTCTCTCTCTCTCTCTCTCTCTCTCTCTCTCTCTCTTTTTGTCTTTCACTCTCTCTCTCCCTTTCTCTTTAACTCTGTCTCTTTTTCTCCCTCCCTCTTTCTCTCTCACTCTCTCACTATCTCTCTCTCTCTCTCTCTCTCTCTCTCTCTCTCTCTCTCTCTCTTTCACTCTTTTTGTCTTTCACTCTCTCTCCCTTCCTCTTTCACTCTCTGTCTCTTTTTCTCTCTCCCTCTTTCACTCTCTCTCACACTATCTTTCTCGCTCTCTCTCTCTCTCTCTTTCTCTTTCACTCTTTTTGTCCCTCCCTCCTGATTTCACGCTCCATCTCTTTTTCTCTCCCTCTTTCACGCTCTCTCTCTCTCTCTTTCTCGCTCCCTCTTTCACTATCTCTCTCTCCCTCCCTCCCTCCCTCTTTCACTATTTTTGTCTCTTTCCCTCTTTCAATCTCACACTCTATCCCCCTCTTTCATTGTCTTTTTGTCTCTCTCTGTGTCCCTCTTTCACTCTCACTCTTTCTCTTTTTCTTTCCATCTTTCTTTCTTTCACTCTTGCTCTCTCTCTCTCTCTCTCTCTCTCTCTCTCTCCCTCTTTCACTCTGACTCTCTTTTTCTCCCCCTCTTTCACTCTTTTTGTCTCTCTCTTTCTACCTCTTTCACTCTTACACTCAGTCTCTTTTTGCTCTCTTTTCCTTTTTCTCTCAACTATCTCCCTCTTTCACTCTCTCTTTCTCTCTATCTCTCTTTCCCTCTTTCACTCTCTCATTCTTTCTCTTTCACTCTGTTTTTGTCTGTCTCTCTTTCTCCCTCCCTCCCTCTTTCATTCTCTTGTTTTCACTCTCTCCCTCCTTCACTCCCCCCCTCTCTCTCGCCTTCTCTCTCTCCTCCTTTCATGCTCTCACTCTTTCTGTCTCCACTTTCACCATCTTTTTGTCTCTCTCACTTTCTCTTTCTCTCCATTTTTCATTCTCACTCTTTCTATCCCTCGCTTTGCTTGTATCCATCTTTCATTCTCTCTCTCTTTCTCTTACACACACACACACACACACACACACATATACGCACACACACATACACACACACTCACACACACACACACACACACACACACACACATTTACAGTTTATAAGTCTTGTACCTCCTGTTGCAGTTTCGAGACGCAGAGGAATGGCCTGGTCTTCATTTACGACATGGCCGGCTCCAACTACACCAACTTTGAGCTGGACCTCAGTAAGAAGATCCTCAACCTGTTAAAGGTAATTTCTATTTTTTTTCAACCTTTCAGACACACAGTGGGACTCATTTTTGGGTGACCAGACTTGTGTGACTTATGGTGGAAGTGACGTATGGTGCTTGTGAGACAAGTGAAGGTTGAGTACTAAACAAGTATTCAACGCGCACTTGCACACTCGAAAGATCGGAAGTCCAGATAAGCAGCGCTTTGTCTCACAAGCACCATACGTCACTTGCAGCAAGTGCCTACTTTTGGTGGAGCGCCTCACATTTCGGAGGAAAACAGAACAGCAGTAGTTGGCGGCACAGTAAGTATTTAACACGTCCGTCTCCCAGTAAGAAGGTCCTGGTTTCAGGTCTCAGGCTCAGCAAGGGCTTTTCTTTTTTGAGTTTGCATGTTTGTCTCGTGCTTGTATGGATTTCCCCAGGTACGCCGGTTTCCTCCCACAGTACAAACACAGGACATTAGTTTACCTGACTAGAATTGCCCAGGTATGTTTGTGGTCTCTGCAATGGTCTGGGCAAGCTGTTTCGGATGTGCACCGCCTTCACCCAGAGCTGGCTGAGATAGGCTTCAGCATTCCTGTGACTTAAAGAGTGTGAAGCTGTTCAGTGATTGAATGAAGGGAAAGCCAAGCTCCAGGAAATCCTGCTATCTTGTAGACATATTAACAAAAACATTAAAATCCTGATTACATCATTTTTTATATTTATTTGATTGTTTTTTGATCGTGTACAGAGGAAACTTGAATGCAGTTCACTTAATGAAATGAAAGTGATGCTTGATATTTATTTTTTGGTGTTAAGAACCCCGTAAAAATAATAGTAATAATAATAATAATAATAATAATAATAATATAGATTATTATTATTATTATTATTATTATTATTATTAAGGCAGCTGTGAGGGGGGGCACAAACCAGTGTCCACCCTCACGCCGGTCCCAAGCCCGGATAAATGCAGAGGGTTGCGTCAGGAAGGGCATCCGGCATAAAACCAATGCCACAAATAATATGCGAGTCAAAACTAAGAAATACATACTTGATCAGTAGAGGCTCGGGTTAACAACAACTGCCATCAGTGCTGTTAACCAACATGATGCTGATGGAAATTGGACTACTGTTGGTCGAAGAAGGAGAGGTGGGAGGCGTGTCCATAGGCAAAGAGAGAAGAAGAAAGGCATGAGTCTAGGACTGAGAGTAGAAACTTTGAATGTTGGAACTATGACAGAAAAAGGTAGAGAGCTGGCTGATGCAGAGGAGGAAGGTGGACATACTGTGTGTTCAGGAGACTAGGTGGAAAGCTTAGGAGCAGGGTTTAAGCTGTTTTATCATGGTGTGGATGAGAAGAGTAATGGAGTAGGAGTCATCTTGAAGGAGGGGTTTGTCAGGAATGTTCTAGAAGTGAAAAGAGTGTCAGACAGAGTGATGAGTCTCAAGTTAGAAATTAAAGGTGTGATGTTCAATGTTGTTAGTGCTTATGCCCTACAGGCAGGATGTGAGCTAAAAGAGAAGGAGAGATTCTGGAGTGACTTAGATGAAGTGATGCAGAGTACCCACAGAGGTGAAAGAGTGGTCATTGGTGCAGACTTCAATGGACATGTTGGTGCAGGAAACAGAGGGAACAAGGAAGTGATGGGCAGGTTTAGTATCCAGGACAGGAACACAGAAGGACAAATGTTGATAGATTTTGCAAAAAGGATGGAAATGGCTGTGGTGAATACTTTCTTCCAGAAGAGACAGGAGCATAGGGTGACTTATAAAAGTGGAGGTAGGAGCACACAGGTAGACTACATCTTGTGTAGGCGATGTAATTTGAAGGAAGTCAGTGACTGCAAAGTAGTGGTGGGTGAGAGTGTTGCCAAACGGCATAGGATGGTGGTGTGTAGGATGACACTGATGGTGAGGAAGGTGAAGAAGGCAAAGGCAGAGCAGAAGACAAAGTGGTGGAAGCTGAAAAAGGAAGAGTGTTGTGTTGTCTTCAAGGAGGAGTTGAAACAGGCTTTGGGTGGTCAAGAAGTGCTTCCAGATGACTGGACAACTACAGCTAATGTGATCAGGGAGACAGGTAGGAGGGCACTTGGTGTGTCATCTGGAACGAAAGTAGATAAGGAAACTTGGTGGTATTGGTGGTGGAATGAGGACGTGCAGGAATGTGTACAAAGGAAGAGTTTAGCTAAGAAGAAGTGGGACATTGAGAGGACTGAAGAGAGTAATCAGGACTACAGGGAGACACGGTGTAAGGCGAAGGTAGCGGTGTCAAAGGCCAAACAGAGTGTGTATGATGACTTATGCTAGGTTGTACAGTAAAGAGGGAGAAAATGATTTATACAGGTTGGCACAGCAGAGAAATAGAGATGGGAAGGACGTGCAGCAAGTTAGAGTGATTAAAGACAGAAGGCAAAATGTATTGACTGATGACAGAAGTGTGCTGGGAAGATGGAAAGAGTATTTTGAAGAGCTGATGAATGAGGAAAATGAGAGAGAAAAAAGAGTAGAAGAGGTGACCGTTGAGGAATAGGAAGTAGCAAAGATTAGTAAGGGTGAGGTGAGGAGGGCATTGAAGAGGATGAAGAGTGGAAAGGCAGTTGGTCCTGATGATATACCAGTGGAGGTATGGAAGTGTCTAGGAGAGGTAGCAGTAGATTTTCTGACAAGAACATTCAAAAAGTCTTAGACAGTGAGAGGATGCCAGAGGAATGGAGGAGAAGTGTGCTGGTGCCCATAAGAGCAAGGGAGCTGTGCAGATTTGTGGCAACTACAGAGGGATAAAGTTGATGAGCCAGATGATGAAGTTATGGGAAAGAATACTGGAAGCTAGATTCAGGGGCAGAGGTCAGCATTTGTGAGTTTGGTTTCATGCCAAGAAAGAGCACCACAGATGCAGTGTTTGCTTTGAGGATGTTAATAGAGAAGTACAGAGAAGGTCAGAAGGAGCTGCATTGTGTCTTTGTGGATCTGGAGAAGGCATATGACAGGGTGCCGAGGGAGGAAGTGTGGTATTGCATGAGGAAGTCTGGAGTGGCAGATAAGTATGTTAGACTGGTGCAGGACATGTATGAGAGATGTAAGACAGTGGTGAGGTGTGCTGTCGGTGTGACAGAAGAGTTCAAGGTGGAGGTAGACTGCATCAAGGATCAGCTCTGAGCCCCTTCTTGTTTGCTATGGTGATGGACCGGCTGACAGACGAGGTTAGACAAGAATCTCCATGGACTATGATGTTTGCAGGTGACATTGTGATGTGTTGTGAGAGCAGAGAACAAGTGGAGGAAAATCTGGAGAGGTGGAGGTATGCCCTGGAAAGAAGAGGAATGAAGGTTAGCCTCCGTAAGACAGAATACATGTGTGTGAATGAGAAGGACCCAAGAGGAACGGAGAGGTTACAGGGAGCAAAGATAAAGAAGGTGGAGGATTTTAAGTACTTAGACTGAACAATCCAGAGCAATGGCGAGTGTGGAAAAGAGGTGAAGAAGCGTGTGCAGGCAGGTTGGAATGGTTGGAGAAAAGTGTCTGATGTGATGTGTGATAGGAAGGTATCGGCAAGAATGAAAGGAAAAGTGTATAAGACGGTGTTGAGGCCAGCCATGTTGTATGGTTTAGAAACAGTAGCCCTGAGGAAGAGACAGGAGGCAAAGCTGGAGGTAGCAGAGATGAAAATGTTGAGGTTCTCTTTGGGAGTAACGAGGATGGATAGGATCAGGAATGAGCATATCAGAGGGACACCACATGTAAATGATTTTGGAGACAAAGTCAGAGAGGCTTGATTGAGATGGTTTGGACATGTACAGAGGAGGGATAGTGAATATATTGGTAGTAGGATGCTGAGGTTGGAACTACCAGGCAGAAGGCCTAGAGGAAGACCAAAGCAAAGATTCATGAATGTGGTGAAGGAGGACATGAAGGTAGTTGGTGTAAGAGAAGAAAATGCAGAAGAGAGGATGAGATGGAGGCAGACGATTCGCTGTGGCGACCCGTGAAGGAAACAGCCGAAAGGAAAATATTCTTCTTCTTCTTATTATTATTATTATTATTACTGTTATTCTTATTGTTATTATTTGCTTCAAGTTCAATGAAATATGGATGATAGATTATCTGAGCTTATTGTTTGTTTTCGCGTTTTTATTCATAGGGTGCGTTTCCTGCTCGTTTGAAGAAAGTGTTTATAGTTGGCGCGCCTGTCTGGTTCCGAGTCCCCTACAACCTGTTGAGCCTGCTGCTGAAGGAGAAGCTCAGAGAACGGGTACATACATCCAGCTCTGAAGCACACAGAACACTCAGAAGTGGACAAATCAAAAATGTTATTAACTTGTACACTAAAGTAAATAAAGTCCACTTCGCCTTGTTATGCTTTCCATGAGGAGCAATTAACTTGGACTAGAACAACAGCATCTGTTAAATATTACTTTAACAAATTTTTCAAGAAGCCAAATACAGTGGTACCTTGTCTAATGAGTGTCCCTTATAACGAATTTTCCATGACATGACCCACCAAAAATTTGCTCCATCCAACGAGCAAAAATTCTTTCATGTGTTTCCTCCATGTCCCGAGAATGCCTTGTGCAGTTTGCAATTATTTTCTGTGACGGCCCCGCTGGGAAGAGAAAACAAAAAACATTTCAAACCCCTCCCCATCGCCCCGCACGCAACTATAAATAGTGTTTACTGCACTTCATATCATTTACTTGGTGCTTTTTCCCTACAGTACAGCACGACAGTGAGAGCGCCACTGCCAACTACTGTAGTGGATGCGCAATTACACTTAATTCTAATACAGCAGGAAAAAAGCATGTTCTCCAGGGTCATACGCGCCCCCCAGCATCACACTTTGCCCCCCAAGGGGGGGGGGGTGCACCCCACTATTTGAGAAGCACTGGCCTTGTGGGAGCTCACTTACTGGCATTCGTAGCCTGCACACGAAAAAAAATTCTCCTCCTCTGCCTCTTCTGTTACGTACCACCTCCTGCTGCCCATGTGACATCTTCGTTGCAGTCGATGATTGGAAGGGTTAGTTGACTAATTGTTTATTCTTGTTTTATTATTATTTATCATCAATTATTATTAATGTTACTGTACATGTATTATTATGAAATATTTATTGTTTTTACATGTTTAGCTTTAATATATGTGAGCCACTCCACCGAAAGTAGGCTCTTGCATCCAAAAATAAGATTTTTACACAGTCAGATAGAGGAGGCCCAAAGCTGTAAAATGCAGCCTAAAGTTTTTAAATACCTTGACTATGCCATTTCTTGTGTCAACATTCAACTAAAAATTTCAAAAGACGGTTTAGAGAAAAATGAGCACAAAGATTGCACTTCTTCCAACATCATTAGTCCTTAGCAACCAAACATTTTTAAGCACCTCAGCCATATAAACTTTTAGAAAACATGTCTTGGAAGAGTTTTAGGAAGAGATGATAAGAGAAATCATCCTCATTTTAATCTGACACGCCCTTTTTTAAACCCATCAGTCACCGTGGTAACCCCAAAAAAATGAACAAAAAAACGACTATTTTTTTTCAATTTCTGTTTATTCCAATAAGATCGGTGATAAGATGTATCTTTTCGACTATTATATAAATGTTCAAATGCCTTCAAATGATACTGATTGAAAAAAAACACTGTCAGGTTCAAATAATCACACTGAAATTAAAAAAATATATATAAGAAAACCATACAACGTGATCTCTTTATACAAGTAACCTCCATCAACTCTGCCCTCATCATTATCATCTTAATCTATATCCTGCTCAGCAGAAAGGATCACATCTCATCCCAAACACAACAAACTGACTCATGCACACTTTTATTAACAGATGCCTCTTCTTCATCAGCATCAAAATCAAAATCTTCATCAACACAGCTGTCATCATCATCATCATCATCATCAGTTTGTTCATCTGTAAAAGGAATGAAACATTTCAGTATTTTTCAGGTCTTTACCAATTTTCATACAAAACTAAACAACCCACAATCCAGCATGTTCAGTCCAGAGAAGATTACCCACAAATCAAATAATCAAAAAAATTTCATAATCAAATTTTGCATGCAGTGAAAAATACTCACTGGCGAAATAATCTTCAAGAGTGCCAAGCATTCTGGCATCTTCAAAGCCCAATTCTCACGTCGAATTTCACATCTATACCAGGGGTGCTCAATACGTCGATCGCGAGCTACCAGTCGATCTCGAAGGTGATATTGTTGGATCTCGAAGGTAGTATTGGTAAATAACATGACGTTAAAAAAAATAGACATATTTTTCTGACCTTTATCTCACCGCGCATGTGCATACAAAGGCACCAAGTACAGCAAAACAAGCTAGTCAGCGAGTTTCCTCCTATTTTAAGCCTTCGCTTTTTTCTTAAAGTAAAGAAAGCTTATCAAACATGAGTATGGATGCTGGAACAAAGAAGAAGACAAAGTATCACTTTCATACGGAATGGGAAGTGGACTTTTTTTTTTTCACGATGTCATTTTGGAAGTGCGTTTGGAAGTGTGCTTGAGGCTGGCTGTGAGCAGCTCCTGTCCGTACTGTGCATCCCCGGCATGATTCAATTCAGTGCACGTCATCAAAGTGAACTCAGGCAGTTATAAAAAATGTTCAGAGTTAATTATGTTGTGTTGTGCAGTATTGGCTCATGCGGTTATGCAAGGCACATAAACATACATTTACACATAAAGAATCCTCAATATACCTTAAAATAAATATATGTTTTGCATTTTTGTAGTGGGTAGATCGTTGTGACTGGTCACTCTATAAGTAGCTCGCGTGCTGGTAAAGTATGAGCACCCCTGGTCTATACTAATGCTGCGAGACATCACAGATGATGTTTTCACTCTCCTTTTCCCAAAATTATGTGTATTCACAATCTTAGAAATAAACTTAATGACTGTTATTGAAGAGAAAGTCAGCGATAAATTCAACATGCAGTAAACCGGAAGTTAACACCGGAAGTTAACGTGTGACAGGCACTGCGCATGTGCAAGCCCGAGCTGACCAATCAGTGTGCTCGTTTCAGATCTTCCTTAGCAACTAGCCTGCATTGTGTTTACGAGCATATCGTCCTCATAACCTTTATTTTATTCGCTAAAACGGCATGGCAGCTTATTTTAATATCAAAACAGTATCCAAAATGGAGAGACGACCGTTCTTCTGGTGTATGGATTATAGTGTGTCTTGTACCGAACTCGGTGAATAATTGCAACACAAACCAGTAAGTTTTGCTACTGTTTTTATGTAGTTTTATGAGGGTACTCGCCAGAAAAATGGAAAAAAGACATTTTTAGTGAGTTTTAGTCAATTTCACGCGAACAAGTGATAATTGAATACTTGTTTTAATAGTTTATGCAAAAATCTGAATTTAAATAAAAATGGACCATTTTTACTTTTCTGACCTTTATCTCAACAAGCGCCTACTTTTGGTGGAGCGCCTCACATATTAGGTAAAATATTCATGTTTGTGGCAGGTTATATGAGTTTGGGAGGGTGTTGGAACAGATTAATTGGTTTTCTGTTATTTCTTATGGAAATAATTGTTTCATCTAACAAACTTTTCAGCTTACGAACTTGTCCTCGGAACGGATTAAATTCATTAGCTGAGGTATCGCTGTATATTTCTATATTCCTGATCATTTAGATCATGACAAAATCGGGATTGTGATGGATCTTATGCACGCACGGTAGGTGCTGTAATATAATGAGTGTGATTTGGCTCTTGAGCGGCACATGAACAATGATTATCAACCCGTAGATTACAAGTTCGAGTCCAGGTTGCTTCCCAAGTCCACGGGAATTAATTTGCTGAAGGAGGGAGGGATGGAATATGCTCCCCTCACTTACAGCTCTCACCAGCATGGGCGTCTGTTAGCTCATTTGTGCAAAAGGGGTTTATGGTGCTTTCCCTCCGGGTGTGTTCGGCCATCTCCAGATGCTCGTGCGGAGCAGCAGTTTGTAAAGAGAGGAATACTGTGTGCATGCTTTTTTTTTTTTTTTTTAAATCCACCTATAGGTACAGATAGTGAAGATGTCTGATCTACAGCAGCACCTTCCCAGAACTTGCTTGCCTGAACACCTGGGTGGCTGCTTGCCTCTGGATGTCCATGGCTGGAACCAGAATCTGTTGGCCGAGCAGAACAGTCGTGTGGATCCTGTGGATGAACTGCTGGGCATCCCGCTGATAAATTCAGCGGTACACACACAAGGCCCAGACGCCATGCGACTCCCTGAATTTACAGCTCATGTAGCTCGGGCGCAGCGAAGTGGAATTTACCACGAGTACGACGAGGTCCGTACAGAGGCGCCTTCCGGAACCTTCCACTGTGCACTGTAAGTACATCCTCCAGTCTACGGAGTACGGCTTTAATCAGTAGAGCTAGTCAATAACCGGTATGGCACATTGTATTTTTTTGTAATTGTAAATAGTTTCAAATTAATTTTTAATAATATTTGAATTGATGGTTCTGTATTTACTCTTTATAAGTGATCTTACAACAGGACAGTGGTGGCCTGGTGGTAAAGGTGCTGGATCACTGATCCTAAGGTTGGGTATTCAAGCCCCACTCTCCACGGATTGTCACTGCTGTCCCCTCCAGTACAGTTAACTGGGTTATCAAAGGCCAGCCATGTCTGTTATACCTGTAATAGTAATTGTAGTCCAAAATCATTTTAGTTAAAGCTAAATTACATGTAAGTGATATCACTGCAAAACGGAGAAATAATGCACCTTTTTTTTTGTGTGTGGTTTTGGGTTCGGCTGGCTGAAAAAAGCACAATCCGTTCGAAAACCTTCAAACATGGGACCTTGCAGTGACTGTGTGTCATGTACTGTCTTTCTTGAACGTGCTCTTAAAATGTAAATAAAACAAACCCACGTGGCTTCTTTAATAACGTTTAGCAGGTTTTTTCTATATACAGGGATCCCTCATTTTCCGCGGTTATTTGGGACCGAGATCCCCACGTGACCATCGAAAGCCGCAAAGTAGGATCACCCCCTCACTTCTGACTAACGTATGCATACATGTATATGTGTATATAATATCAATAAATACATATCCAATGCTATAAATGTTTTATTATAACAATTAAACATTGAAAAAAATAACATAAGATGTAAATAAAATATAAATATAGACACTCTCCAAATCACCAACATTCGTTTTGCAAACATACCAACATGTCCAAGGTCGAAAGTGAAAGTGAAATGAAATTGAAGAACAAGTAGAAATAGAAATGGAATATCCAGTTTTGATGGGAGATTTTGGGATGTTTTTTGTTTTGTGATGGTTTTGGGGTTTTTTTTTTTTTTTTTTTTTTTTTTGCATAATTGGCCTTGTTTTTGTGACATTTCCCATAACTTTTCCACCAATTCTTCCTTAATTTCCTTTTAAATATTTATTTATTTTTTTAAACTGCAATGCATTGAAGCACGAAATAGCGAGGGATCCCTGTATTTTACATGTAACCCTTCATTTCTTTGTCTTGAGTCCAGTGGGTTCAATTAGTTGTGTATTAGTTGTGTGTGTGTGTGTGTGTGTGTGTGTGTGTGTGTGTGTGTGTGTGTGTGTGTGTGCGTGTGTGTGTGTGCGTGTGTGTGCGTGTGTGTGTGTGTGTGTGTGTGTGTGAGATAGTGCAGCGTGGAGCTGTGCCAAACGTCTGTGCCATCCTCCGTGATTTGTCTGTTCCATGTCAGATCGGAGTATAATTACCTTTTCAAGGTTTTTAATAATTAAATTTGGAGATTTATTATTTATTTTGGACACACATAACAGACTCAGCTTTCCAACTCTTGTTGATAAGGAAAATTCTGTTTTAGATCAGAGGAGAGATTATGTGAGAAATCCAAGTTGGACTAATTATTCAAGAAAAATTAAAAAAAAAAAAAAAAAAAGCAATATATTCCTGCAGAGCCTTCCGCAATTATATATCCCAAAGAATTAAATCCAGGCTCAACAGGAATACATCTGAAATGCGGTTCCTCTGTCTGTAGTAAAAAGCAGCTTGAGCAGTAAGTACACCGACACTGGAACCATCATTTATGTTTAATAATAATATTATATTTTTATAATACATGTGCCCCAGTGCAGCTAACTGGGTTATCAAAGGCCGGCCATGTCTCTCACTGTCTATGGTGAGAGGTTCATGTAAAAAACCATTGTTGACTTTCGACAAGAGGAGCTACATTGCCGTCAGCGTGTTTCTGCCCTGCGATGGCCTGGTGAGTCATCCAGGGTGTACTCTGCCCCCGCACAGAGTCGGCTGAGAAGGGTGCCAGCCTCCACATGACCCTAATTAGGATTAAGTGGTTCAGACAACGAATGAATGAATAACATGTGTATTAGATCACAGGTGTGGATTTGTGTGACGTGTCATCATCTGATAGGCTTCTTGTTGTAAAAAGGCGAGATTTGCATAACATGTATAGCTTTACGAAAAAATGTGACAAAGCCTGAACTGCTTCTAAAGCGGTTCTCTCATATTCAAGCCTTTCTGAATTCACACCAAAATTTGAGCAGGACCACAACTTTTTCCAACACAGCGAAAGACCATTTACCTCGAATTCGACCGACTACCTCCGAACATATACTCAATCATCTCAAACTGAAATTTGTTTGTACATTCGTCCGTGATCGCTCATGTAAGTACATGTGAGTAAGTTGATATCACCAGCAGCGAAAAGTCATCTTTACAGATAGAGTGTATACATGCGTCCATGTAGATCATCGTTAGCAGGAGCTAGGAGCTTCTATGATGAGAACTTCAACCAGTTATGTAGCACATGAAGATGGCTCACGGGATTCAGGAGGCAGAAGGATCACGATCACTGCTTTCTTAGAAGTAGCATATGTACCTCAGCAAAACCAGAACAGACACGAAGGGTTCATACATGGGACAGCCATCACCGTTGTGTTCCATGCTTATGGGGATCCACTCAGGTCCATCATTAATATTTTATCATTTAGATGACAGTAAATAAATTGTTATGCTGGGAGCACCAAGAGCATCAGAGTAGTCTGATTTTCAAAGAGGGAATATTGTGGGTTGCACAAAACACAGGTTAAAATGGGCTCCACTGATGGGTATCTTTGAACTGTCAAATGGACTGTTGAAAAAAATTCTCAGAAAACTAATGTTTCAGAGAAAATCCAAGTGAGTCCAAGAACTAATTGTGATGAATCGTCATCAAATCTATGTATAAATCTTTTTTTCAAAATTACAAAAAAACACAGGCTGCTTTGCACATCCTCAGGGCTGCGTATAACCAGGAGAAGAATCGCTACGGTGATGTCCTGTGTCTCGATCAAACTCGTGTGCGTTTGAAATCAAGGAAGAATGAGGTTTGTACGGAGATTTTGTGCTGAATTATATATTTTTGTTGTTTAATGTGCTCTTTGTGTTATTGAGATGCTTCAGTTATTTATTTATTTATTTATTTATTTTAGAGATCGGACTACATCAATGCCAGTTTCATGGACGGCTACAAACAGAAGAACGCGTACATTGCGACTCAAGGTAGGAGAGGAAAACTGCCGTTTGTTTCAAGCTTTAGCGATGCAGTCGGTGTGAAAGTTCATCGAGTTTAAAATAAATGATGTGGCTGGGCGCAGGGCCGCTGGAGAAAACCTACGGTGATTTTTGGAGGATGGTGTGGGAGCAAAATGTGCTAGTCATTGTCATGACAACCAGGTAAGAAATAAGTTAGCTGACAAAAGCATTCAGAGGGATAGAGATTCAACTTTTGACTTTTGTGTTGTTTCAGAGAAAAATGTTTGATCTAATGACACCCTGTACTTCTTCAGCGGGTTGTGTAGGATGTGTGGTTTCTGTGATATGTGACTTGGGTAACTCATTTTGTGTGTGTGTGTGTGTGTGTGTGTGTGTGTGTGTGTGTGTGTGTGTGTGTGTGTGTAGGACGGAAGAGGGTGGCAGGGAAAAGTGTGGACAGTACTGGCCTCAACAGGAAGGAGGACAAGAAGTTTATGGACACATAGCTGTGGTCAGCCAGAGAGTTGACAACCATTCCCATTACAATCAGACAATTCTAGAGCTGCATAATACAGAGGTAAACCCCCCCCCCCCATCACACACACAATTGGATAGAAACCCCCGTGTAGTTTTACAGTGTGTGTGTGTGTGTGTGTGTGTGTGTGTGTGTGTGTGTGATTGTAAGTAGAATTGTAGAATTATGCATAAATTTATGTACATTTTCATGAAATTTCTCCCAGAGTTGGGGCTTTGGACAGGAATGACTCATTTAGATTTAAAAAATTTTAATCCTTATTAATGGATTCAGGGGGCAGAATTCCTTAATACTGTGAACTAGGGAGATTTTTGACAATCTGGTTGAGTCCTTATATTGATGAAGGTTTCCTCTCTCTCTCTCTCTCTCTCTCTCTCTCTCTTTTATGCAAAGAGTCAGCACTCAAGAAAGTCTTGATGTGCTTATTGAAGCTTTTCGACTAATTGTTCTAAAGCTGAGGAAGTACTTGTGTAAGCCTTAAGGGGACAAAAAGAAGGTGAAATGTTTTCGGTGTGGTGTGTTTTTGGAACATAATTCTGATAGGGTGCGAGCAGACCAGTGTTAGCGTCTGGTGGTAGCTTGATCGCGAATTCACCAAGTTGAAAGGGAAGAATTTTATTAAAGCGTAAAGATCAAGGAAATAAGGTGGATGTCAGTCTAGAGGAAGTGGAGTGAAGAGTCGTGGGAAGGTGAAGTCATGATGGTGAAGAAGAGCGCTCTCGCTAGCTAGTCTAGCTCGGTGGTTGCTACTCCATTTAAATAACAAATCATTAAATAACCGTCTCGGGGTACAGTGGCGTATTTGTTAGCATGTTTGACTCGCAGCAAGAAGGTCCTGGGTTCAATTTCCAGCCGGGGCGTTTCTGTGTGGAGTTTGTATGTTCTCCCCGTGCTTGCGTGGGTTTCCTCCGGGTACTTTGGTTTCCTCTCACAGTCCAAAAACATGCACAGTAGGTTAGTTGGCTGTCCCAAATCACCCCAAATGTGAGTGTGAGTATGAATAGTTGTGTGAGTGTTGGCCCTCCAATGGCCTGGCTAGCTGTCCAGCTTCGCCCACCGTGACCCGAATTAGGATTAAGCGGTTCAGAAAATGAATGAATCGATGAATAAATAACTTTCCATGGCACCTTTAGAAATGACAAGCAGCATAACACTAATTTCAAGGTATGCTTGTTCAGCTCTAATGGCATATTATCAAGGGCTCTTGGATGCATTTTACTTGGAAATGGTGCAATTATCAGGTAAAAATCTACCGATTTATGAGGTGTGCGCAAGTACTAATGTTTCAGAACCCTCTTGCGTGCATGTCACACCTAATTAAAGGTTTGTCAAGTTTGCCAAAATGTACGCCTGTGGAAACGCACTGCATGAGAAAAAAGTTTCCTACTTGATATATATTTCCATGGAGAGCATTTCTTCTTGATCACAGCATGTGCTCTCCATGACATTGTTGCTCCAGTTGGTCGTGTCGAGGCTCAACAACATTAATGTGGCAATAAAATGAAGCAGCTGATGATCTGAATGTACTGAATGAGCAGATGATCACATCAATGCACTTTTTCTTCCCTGATATTACAAATATAGAATGTGGGCCAAAATAATGAAAGAGTAGTTCAGGGGGAATCATTTCCACATACGCATTAGCACCCCTGAGTTGTGACCTGAATCCTACTGAAAGTTTTCAGGATGTGCTGGAGAAGACTTTATGGAGGGCTTCAGTTTTTCTAAGTATGTGGCTGTGTGAGAGAAAATACTTTATTAGATGTTTCTTTGCTTCTGTTCTTCTCAGACATGTGAGCAGAGGCAGGTGAGCCACTTTCAGTTTCTGAGCTGGCCTGATTATGGCGTTCCCTCCTCAGCACTCTCTCTGCTCGACTTCCTGAGCACGGTAAAGAAACAGCAAAAGAGGGCAGTGAAAGCTCTTGGCTCACAATGGAAAGGTCATCATCTGGGGCCCCCAATGGTCGTCCACTGCAGCGCAGGCATTGGCAGGACTGGTAAATATGTCGCTTACGAACTGTAGATTGATGTATCAAAAGAATTGAAGACACTGTACAGTGTGAAGACATGTATTGACATCGATAAATATTCCAAGTCAATTTTTAAAAAAATTTTGTCATCATCGTTGATTTCAACTGAAACAGCCAAGTGCAGACTTTAACAAAAAATAAATGCATTAGCCGTTTAGGAATTGCTACCATTTTTACACAGTCCACCATCTTGACATGCTCGAAAGTAATTGGGCAAGTTAACGTATAATTATAAATGTACCGTATTCAATGTAATAAGCGTCCTGCTCCAATAAGCCCCTCCCCCCAGTGTTTTTATCTTAATTCTAATAACCGCCCATGTGTACTGAGAGCAAAATGGTAGATCAAATGTCCCAATTTTATTTGATCAGTTTCTGTAACGGTAAAATGAGGCGTTCACTGCCTGTAAAAGTGAGTTTACACGGTATTTCAAGAGCCCCTGCTGCTGGGGAATGTCTGTAATGTTCATCAGTAACAACATGTTTGATTGTTCCGCCGTGCTTTAAAAAACAGGAAAATATTTTGCTGTGTTCTGGTGGTAAATGTCCAACAAGATGAATCATTAGAAACTGCTACAGCAAAACTATGGGATGCTCTGAATGAATGGAGCGATGAGCCAGATATGGATCTATCAGAAAGTGATGACGAGTATTTTTCACCCAATTTTCCTGCTCACAAACTTCATACATTTAAAGATTCCTAGCCATGTGCTTTTCAATGTGCTAAAGTTGACCTTTGTGTTGATTGGTTCAACGTGCCATGTGCTAAAGTTGACATTCATTTTGATTGGCTCGATTTCACATGGGGGGAAAAATATTTAAAGGAACAGCACCTGGAGGGGAAAATTAAGAGTCTTTTTAAAATTATGCTGTTTTCTGTTTATTTTCAGATTTCATGTAAGTAATATGGTTGATACCACAAAATGAATAACTCAAATACCAGTAAAACTCTTTTATCGTTCTGTTATTAGATGTTTTCCACCTCTATGGTAATAAGCACTTACCGTTCCACTCCACTGGTAAACATTTTAATAAGCGCCCCACCCACTCCAATTTTTTTTTTTGAGCGCCCTGGGCGCTTATCACGTCGAATACGGTAAATATAATTTCTAATACTTGGGTGAATTTGCCAGAAGTCTGTAAGCCAAGTGCATCAGGTGTAATAAAAAAAATGCAGTGTTTCCCCCAACCCAACAAATCTGGCAAAATTGTGCCAAACCAAATTTTTTTTTTTTTTTTTTTTTGGCATGTGAAAAAAAAAGCAAAATTCCCGAAAATGATTGACCTCTCAGTTTTGTGATTGATCGGATTTTTTTGAGTCGCCTCCAAGCTGGTTATTTTATTTACGTTTACATTGGTGTATGGAGTCAGCCACGGGTGCTTTGTATTTACCAGAGACTTGCAGAACCAGCCAATAAAAATTCGGCTGTCAAGTAAAGACTTGTATTTAAGGAAACATCACGCAACATAAATCTTTACTCGAGAATTTGACTGAAAGAAAATTATTGTTCACCTTTACAAATACAGAATAATCTAATTTTTGGACACGTGTTATTTTCCACGCCTCCACAACCCATGCAATCTCGAATATTTAGTACGTGGCATTTAGTTCATACATTCATTCACTGTCCGACACACTTAATTCTAATTAGGGTTGGGGCATGGCTGTGCCCCTCTCAGTTGACTCTGGGTGAGGGCTGAGTACACCCAGGACAGCTGGCCAGGCCACCAAAGTGCAGAAACACACTGACGACTATGCAGCTACTTTTGACAAAAGTCAACAATGGTTCTTTTACATGAACCTCACACCATAGTGAGAGATGGCTGGCCTTTGATAACCCAGTTAGCTTGCAGTTGGGGACAGGAGTGACAGATTGTTGATTGTGAGGCCTGAACACCTAACCCGGGAGCAGTAATCCACCAGGCCACTACTGTACCCATTTATATCATCAGTTTCATTTTTTTTTCCTCACTAAACATTCATGCACAGTTCATGCATCAGTTAGCTGTTAGATGCTTTTCCCCTGCCTCCATGGCCCCCCCCCCCCCCCCCCCATCCCGACCCCGGCAACTAAATCCGCCACTTCAGTGGGAATGTTTTTTGTTTTTGTTTTTGTTACCTCACCGGTTGGTTTCCTCTCTTGAGCTGCTTTGTTGGACCTTTCCTGTGGCCTGCATCACTTACTGCTTGTCATTGTCCATGTGTACTGTGAAGTGGCTTCCTATGGGTTTTGCAGTTTGTGACTGAATCTGAGCAGAAAGTATAGTTCTATACACTTTAGAATTTGTCCTCCTTCTAGTACCAGCTACATTATCAGTTATCAGTGATCCAGTTACACTTGTAGCCATTCATGTCCATGTCCACCATGTTTGACAGATGACTTTTTCTTCTGTTCCCGTCATTCTGGTACAAGTTCAGCTTTGCTTCATCCAATCAATCTTGGGTCAGAACTAAACAGGCTGTCCAGCAAAGTCTATTCTGGCCTTTCTGTCCTTGAGTGCTACCAGTGGATTGTATCTTGAGATAAACCTTCTGTGTTTATATTCCTAAAAATCACTTCAATGTAGGTTATGACAGACATAAGCCTACATCTCCAAGAGGGTTCATGACTTAACTCGATGATGTGAATTGTTTTTTATTCACCAAGAAAATAATTCTACTTTTATGCAGTTTTACTTGTCTTCCATGGTCTGGTTTTTTGATGTTTATGATTTGTATTCCTTGTGGGGGGGGGTTGTATTTTTTATTTTTAAGAATACAGGGATCCCTCACTTTCCGTGGTGTTAATTGGGACCGAGATCCCCCCCCCACAACCACCGAATTCTGCGAAGTAGTATCAAACCCCCGCTCCCGGTGACTGACGTATACATACATGTATACAGTGGGGCCAATATGTATTGGGCAACATAAATATTTGCAAGTTCACCCATTTAAAAAGATAAGAGAGGTTTGTAATTTTCATCATAGATACACATCAAGCTTGAGAGACAGAATGTAAAAAAAATCCAGGAAATCACATTGTATGATTTTTAAACAATTTATTTGTGAAAATGGGAGGCCAATAAGTATTGGGCAGCCAGCAAAAGTTACTTTTAATACTTTGTAATGTAGCCTTGATTGGCAATGACAGAGGTCAAACGGTTCCTGTAGTTCTTGACCAGGTCTACACACAATTTAGTTGGTATTTTGGCCCAGTCCTCTACACAGATCTTCTCGAGAGCTGTGATGTTTGAAGGCTGTCACTTGGCAAATCGAAGTTTTAACTCCCTCCACAGGTTTTCGATTGGGTTGAGGTCTGGAGACTGGCTAGGCCACTCCAGAACCTTGATATGCATTTTATGGAGCCACTCCTTGGTTTTCTTGGCTGTGTGCTTTGGATCGTTATCATGCTGGAAGACCCAGCCATGTTTCATCTTTAATGCTCTGACCGAGGGAAGGAGGTTTTTACCCAAAATGTCACAATACATGGCCCCATTCATGTTGCCATTGATACGGTCTCATCTGTTCATCTCAATTTTGGTCTCATCTGACCATATCACATTCTCCCAATCCTTCTCTGGATTGTCCAGATGGTCTTTAGCATATTTCAGACGGGCCTTTACATGTTCTTTTGTTTAGTAGAGGAACCTTTCGGGCAATGCAGGATTTCATCTCATGACGACGTAGTGTGTTAGTTATTATTGCATTATATACCGCAGGTATATTATTATTGTCATCTTTGTGACGGTGGTTCCTGCCGTCTTCAAATCATTGACCAGTTCCTTCCGTGTAGTTCTGGGCTGATTACTCACTGTTCTCAGGCTCCCTTGAACCCCACGAGGTGAGATCTTGCATGGAGTGCCACTCCGAGAGAGGTTGTCAGTGATGTTATACTTCTTCCATTTTCTAATAATGTTTCCAACTGTTGATCTTTTCTCACAAAGTGGTTTACCAATCGCAGTTTGACTCATCCCAGCTTTGTGCAGTTGAACAATTTTATCTCTGGTGTCTTTGGGAAGCTTTCTGGCTTGGTCATGGTGAAGACTGCAGTCTGACAGTTTGAAGGTGTGTGCAGGTTTGAAGGTGTCTCTTATGCATCTAATCAGTTCAAACAGGTATCATTCATACTGTTAACGAGTTTGGGCTGAAATAATGTTTGTTTTCTAGCTGCCCAATACTTATTGGCCTCCCATTTTCATAAATAAATTGTTTAAAAATCATACAATGTGATTTCCTGGATTTTTTTTTTACATTCTGTCTCTCAAGCTTGATGTGTACCTATGATGAAAATTACAAACCTCTCTTATATTTTTAAATAGGTGAACTTGCACATTTTTGCATTGCCCAATACTTATTGGCCCCACTGTATGTACATATACAATATCAATAAATACCTATTCAACACTATAAATACTTATGACAATTAAACATTCAAAAATAATGCATAAGATGTAAATAAAATATACAGGCGCTCCCCGACTTACGTTCATCCGTTTTACGTTTTTTTTTTTTGTTTTGTTTTTTTTTTTCCAAATGATGCATTCAAGAGAGGGAACTACAGAGGCTTGAAGCTACTTGACCAGACTATGAAAGTGCTGGAAAGAGTCTCAGAGAAGCTGATCAGAAAAATGGTGAACATCAACGAGATGCAGTTTGGGTTCATGCCTGGAAGAGGAACGATTGACGCCATCTTTATTGTACGCCAGCTTCAGGAAAAGTATCTCCATAAGAACCGCCAGCTCTATTTTGCCTTTGTAGACTTGGAGAAGGCATTTGACAGAGTCCCAAGGCAGGTACTGTGGTGGGCTATGAGAAAGTCAGGAGTGGAGGAATGGCTTGTCTGTACGGTGAAAGCTATGTACAGTAATGCTCCTAGCAAGATATGCATTGGCAACACCTACAGCGACCCCATCAGAGTCAAAGAAGGCATGCATCAGGGCTCTGTCCTAAGCCCACTGCTATTTATCATCGTCTTGGAAGCTCTCTCCAGAGAGTTTGGGATGATCTCGCCCTGGGAGCTACGCTGAAGAACAGGGATGAATGGCGACAGCAAGTTCGGGCTACTACCTGACTGTCCAACCCCTTTGCGAGTGGAAGAAAGGACTCTAAAACGCATGATGATGATGATGTAATAAATAGCAGTCACACTACAATGTGGGGTAGGAACCGTAGCAGCCATTATCAGCGCTTCGATGCATCAACGATACACAAGATGGAGAAATTTCTACACTGCAGCTTTACTAAGCTGATGGTGCTGTCGACCAAATCAAACTCAGCTACACGATGCTACAAACACTGTTCATTGATAGAACAATAAAAGAACAGGTGAAGTTCTCCTGCGTGGACTTATGTGAATTGTAAAGAAATGGAGCCCGGGTGTGACATATTGAGAAAGTGCGGCACAGCGCAAAAGGAAGAAGTGCCACCTTGTGTGGCAAACCGGCACTACAGCTGTACTGACTTACAACACTCGCCAACAATAGAAATGACAACAGTGGTGAATTTTCTTTAATTATGTTTGTGGGTGCCATTCAGAGGACAACAGAAGTACATTCCCAGTAACCGACATGTAGCTGAAATGATCATTCTTTGCTTATTTTACTCCCTGTGGTGGGGCTCTCCGTCGGAGACAGGGTAAGTAGCAATGTCATCCGGGAGGAGTTTGGATTAGAACCACTGCTCCTCCACGTTGAAAGGAACTAGTTGAGGTGGCTCGAGCATCTGACTGGAATGCCTCCCGAACATCTCCCTGATGTGATGTTTGAGGACGAGACCACAGGGTCGACCCAGAACACGCTGGAGGGACTACGTCCCTGGAAGAACTGAAAGAAATGGCTAGGAAGAGGGACATCTGGACCTCACTTCTTAGGCTGCTGCCCTCATACAATACCCCGGATTTAGCAAACAGAGATGAGATGACATTCCTCTCTAAAGTGTATTTATTTTTTCAGCCAAATGATGCCCCCCCCCCCTCAATAACATGCATTCAGACTTCATAATCGCCAAATACAACACGAGCTGAAAGCCTACCGTTCAATCACAATTTGACTGCTTCATTTTAACTCCAGTATGGTGGTATACACAGAGGGGAACTACAAACTTTTGTCACTTTTCCCATCGAAACCATCTTTTCATCTTCAGTGTTTAATACAGTTTTCCACGTGTTGATCAGGTACCCATTTGCTGCCTCGGGAGTCCCTCAGGCTAATAAAACCCGATAGGCCTCCTTCTTCAGCTGGACGGCCCCCTTGATCGCAGGTGTCCACCACCGGGTTCGGGGATTACCGCCACGACAAGCACCGACGACCTTACGGCCACAGCTATGGGCCCATTCGGATTGCATGTCCCCCGCCTCCTCCAGGACGTGGTTGTAGCTCTGCCGGAGGTGGGAGTTAAAGGCCTCTCGGACAGGGGACTCCGCCAAATGTTCCCAGCAGATCCTGATTACACGATTGGGCCTGCCAGGTCTGGAAGGCAACCTCCCCCACCACCGAAGCCAACTCACCACCAGGTAGTGATCAGTAGACAGCTCAGCTCCTCTCTTCACCCGAGTGTCCAGACCATATGGTCGCAAGTCCGATGACACGACTACAAAGTCAATCATCGAATTGCGACCTAGGGTGTCCTGGTTCCAAGTGCACTTATGGGCACACTTATGTTCGAACTTGGTGTTCGTGGTAGACAAACTGTGACGAGCACAGAAGTCCAACAACGAAACACCATTCGGATTCAGACTGGAGAGGCCGTACCTACCGATCACCCGAGGGAGCGTTCTGCAACCCCCCCAAGACTCCAAAAAGGGTGGGTACTCTGAACTGTCATTTGGTGCATAAGCACAAATAACAGTCAGGCCACATCCCCCCGCCCGAAGACGGAGGGAAGCTACCCTTTCGTCAACCGGGGAGAAGCCCAACATTTGGGCACCGAGACGGGGGGGCAACAAGAATACCCACACCGGCTCGCCGCCTCTCCCCATGAGCAACTCCAGAATAGAAGAAGGTCTAGCCTCTCTCGAGATGGATGGTTCCAGAGCCCAAGCTATGCGTTGAGGTGAGCCCGACTATATCTAGTCAGTATCTCTCCACCTCATGCACCAAATCAGGCCCCTTTCCCGCCAGAGAGGTGACATTCCATGTCCCGAGGGTCAGAGTAAGTAGCTGAGGATCGGTCCGACAGAACCCATGCCTTTGGCTGCCACCCAACTCACATTGCACCCGACCCCTAAAACTCCTCCCACGGGTGGTGGGTCCATGGGAGGGCGGACCCATGTCTCCTTTTCAGGCTAGGCCCGGCCAGGCTCCATGGGCATAAGCCCGACCACCAGGTGCTCGCCTTCGAGCCCCTCCCCCGGGCCTGGCTCCAGGAGGGAACCCCGGTGACCCGCGTCCGGGCAAGGGAGACTGCTTCAATCGTTTCCTCTGAGATGGCATAGGTGTCTTCTGAATCGCACTTTGTCTGGACCTTCACCCAGGACCTGTTTGCCTTGGGTGACCCTACCAGGGGCATTATGCCCCCGACAACATAGCTCCTAGGATCATTAGGTCATGCAAACCCCTCCACCACGATAAGGTGGCGATTCAGGGAGGGGTGTTGAATATGTATTTATTGATATTATATCCTAGTCCTAAAAAAATTAGCATATTGTGATAAAGATCATTATTTTCTGTAATGTACTGATAAACATTAGACTTTCATATATTTTAGCTTCATTACACACAGCTGAAGTAGTTCAAGCCTTTTATTGTTTTAATATTGATAATTTTGGCAAAAAATTAAAGAAAAACCAAAAATCCCTATCTCAAAAAATTAGGATATTTCATCCGATCAATAAAAAAAAAGTGTTTTTAAAACAAAAAAGTCAACCTTCAAATAATGATGTTCAGTTATGCACTCAATACTTGGTCGGGAATCCTTTTGCAGAAATGACTGCTTCAATGCGGCGTGGCATGGAGGCAATCAGCCTGTGGCACTGCTGAGGTGTTACGGAGGCTCAGGATGCTTCGATAGCGGCCTTAAGCTCATCCACAGTGTTGGGTCTGGTGTCTCTCAACTTTCTCTTCACAATATCCCACAGATTCTCTATGGACTTCAGGTCAGGAGAGTTGGCAGGCCAATTGAGCCCAGTGATACCATGGTCAGTAAACCATTTCGCAGTGGTTTTGGCACTGTGAGCAGGTGCCAGGTCGTGCTGAAAAATGAAATCTTCATCTCCATAAAGCTTTTCAGCAGATAGACGCATGAAGTGCTCCAAAATCTCCTGATAGCTAGCTGCATTGACCCTGCCTTTGATAAAACACAGTGGACCAACACCAGCAGCTGACATGGCACCCCAGACCATCACTGACTGTGGGTACTTGACACTGGACTTCAGGCATTTTGGCATTTCCTTCTCCCCAGTCTTCCTCCACACTCTGGCATCTTGATTTCCGAATGTCTGTCTTTCTTTCGGCTTTTCCCTTTTACTCGGGAGTCGCCACAGCGAATCATCTGATTCGCACGTTTGATTTGGCATAGGTTTTTACGTAGGATGCCCTTCCTGTCACAACCCTTTTTATTAAGGTACAGAAACACGCTGACGACTTTGCAGCCTACTCTTTACGAAAGTCAGCAATGGTTCTTTTACATGCCTCTCACCAAAGACAGTGAGAGACATGGCCCGCCTTTGATAACCCATTTTGCCGCACTGGGGGACCTTGATTTCCGAATGACATGCAAAATTTGCTTTCATCCGGAAAAAGTACCTTGGACCACTGAGCAACATTGTTCCAGGTTTGGTATCCAGGACAAGAACATAGAAGGACAGATGTTGGTAGATTTTGCAAAAAGGATGGAAATGGCTGTGGTGAATACTTTTTTCCAGACGAGACAGGAGCAGAGGGTGACTTATAAAAGTGGAGGTAGGAGCACACAGGTAGACTACATCTTGTGTAGGCGATGTAATTTGAAGGAAGTCAGTGACTGCAAAGTAGAAGCGGGTGAGAGTGTTGCCAAACAGCATAGGATGGTGGTGTGCAGGATGATGCTGATGGTAAGAAAGGTGAAGAAGGCAAAGGCAGAGCAGAAGACAACGTGGTGGAAGCTGAAGAAGGAAGAGTGTCATGTTGTCTTCAAGGAGTTGAAACAGGTTTTGGGTTGTCAGGAAGTGCTTCTACAGCTAATTTGATCAGGGAGACAGGTAGGAGAGTACTTGGTGTGTCCTCTGGGAGGAGAGTAGATAAGGAGACTTGATGGTGGAATGAGGAAGTGCAGGAGTGTGTACAAAAGAAGAGGTTAGCTAAGAAGAAATGGGACATTGAGAGGACCGAAGAGAGTAAACAGGAGTCCAGGGAGACACAGCGTAAGGTGAAAGTAGCGGTGTCAAAGGCCAAACAGAGGGCGTATGATGACTTGTATGCTAGGTTGGACAGTAAGGATGGAGAAAATGATCTATACAGGTTGGCACAGCAGAGAAATAGAGATGGAAAGGACGTGCAGCAAGTTAGAGTGATTAAGGACAGGGTGGGAAATGTATTGACTGATGACAGAAGTGTGTAGATGGGAAGAGTACTTTGAAGACCTGATGAATGAGGAAAATGAGAGAGGAAAAAAAAGAGTAGA
Source organism: Plotosus lineatus (assembly GCA_024760905.1). Classification (NCBI taxonomy): domain Eukaryota; kingdom Metazoa; phylum Chordata; class Actinopteri; order Siluriformes; family Plotosidae; genus Plotosus; species Plotosus lineatus. The sequence goes on along the minus strand of CM045742.1, from coordinate 2,107,526 downwards.
AGAGGTGACCGTTGAGGACCAGGAAGTAGCAAAGGGAGTAAAGCAAAGTAAGGGAGAAGTGAGGAGGGCATTGAAGAGGAAGAAGAGAGGAAATGCAGTTGGCCCTGATGACATACCGGTGGAGGTGTGGAAATGTTTTGGAGAGGTAGCAGTATATTTTCTGACAAGAACATTCAACAAGGTCTTAGAGAGTGAGAGGATGCCGGAGGAATGTTGAGGTTCTCTTTGGGAGTAACGAGGATGGATAGGATCACGAATGAGTCCATCAGAGGGACAGCACATGTTAGAGGTTTTGGAGACAAAGTCAGAGGCTAGATTGAGATGGTTTGGACATGTACAGAGGAGGGATAGTGAGTATATTGGTAGTAGGATGCTGAGGTTGGAACTACCAGGCAGAAGGCCGAGAGGAAGACCAAAGAGAAGATTTATGGATGTGGTGAAGGAGGACATGAAGGTAGTTGGAGTATGAGTGGAAGATGCAGATGATAGGGTGAGATGGAGGCGGATGGCTTGCTGTGGCGACCCCTGAAGGGAAAAGCCGAAAGGAAAAGAAGAAGAAAGAAGTTGGTGAACATTAGCGACGGTTCAGTGATTGTTAGTGACAGTCTTACATACATATATATGCAAGTAAATTTGGCATAGCCAAGCCTAGGCTAGCCTAGAGAGAAGCTAATTTGAGTTAAGTCGTTTTTGGACTTGTTGTCTCTCCTGGAACCAATTAACGATGTAAGCCGAGGTATACCTCTAATGATGTTTTTAAACTCACCCTGGTGATCTTATTACCTACCTGTGCATATTACATTCCGCATTAGTGAATTCCATCTGTTGGCCAGTCTCCAGTTATGATGATTCATGCCCTTCCTGGATATTAAGATATTTCCAGTTAGCATTATTTCAGCTCTCTGTAAAGACGTAACTAAAAAGTGTTTTAGAATTATACTTTATTTGTCTGACCATTTCTACCAGAGGAGAGAGTGGGAGTTACCATGAAGCATCGCCTCTTGTCTCTAATGCTCAAACTCAGGAAACGGAGCAAACAGGGATAGGTTGTCTTTTTTTTAATGCACTCGAAGTTGGAGATGGAAAAAAAAAATCAATTCTTCTGTGCAGCAATTCATGTATTGCCTATGGCAATTTTTGATTTCGGTATTGTGATTACATGTCATGCGGTCCCTGGTGGTACCCATCCCCAGTCGATGGTCTTTTTAAACTCAAACATTTATCATCATGGTTGTGTCAAAGATTAACTATTTAATATCTGCATTCAGCAAGAAGATCATCAACCATCAAATAATTACTGAACGTCCACTTAAAAAGGGCAACCATGAAGTCTGTATGGCTCTATCGAGGTTTTGCAGTCACGTGACCGCCGAGTAGCTGCCGCCATATTGGGGTGAAAACAAACGTATACTTTGCAATTGAGGTGCCTATTCTTAGCGTGGTGGATTATATAAATATGAATGTTCACAGCCGTAATACAATCCCAGTGCTTTCCGAGCTCCCTGGTAATTATGATAACGATCATAAACTACAGTATATTCAAAAACTACGGTTATCAGGGCTAACAAATGAGCCATACGTTTTGCCCGATGGTTTGTTTGTTAACTGCATGGATGAAGCAACGGACAGGATCCCTGGTTTAACATACCCAGATATCTATAATTATTTGATGAATCGCACATCTGATTATACTCACGAAAAACTGAAAACTTTCAAAGGGCTTAGAGTGTTGCAATCATTGTTAATGATTCCCCCCCTCCCCGGAACTTGGTACATTCCAGTTCTGTAATGCTTTGTGGGATTAAACAAGTGAAGCGGAACCCAAAGACCGGCATGTTTGTTGTGTGTGTTAGAACACGGATTAAAGACTGTTAAAGTTCAATCTGGGAAGCGTATCAGTATTTTTTATCCGGATGGGTTTCGGCACTTCGTGAGCGTATTATACCCAGGAAAGCCTCTAATATCGCCCAGGGCAAGCTGTGTGAGGACACCAAAGTATTAATCATGGAAAAGATAATTATGAAACACTTTTTTTTTTTTATCGTTTTGCCTACATTATATATTAAACACATACATGTGGATCTAAATCTATGAAGTATTATAATAGTTATATTATATATACTGTACATGTTATAATAAAGACTAAATAGCATTTTATCTGCCCTCAGCTTATAAATGGACACCAGATATACAGTTAAGTAGATAAAAATTACTTGCCTCCAACTAAATGTTCGCTACGTACATGACTGGTAGGAGCTGGTCGCTCTTTTCAAAGCGGAAATCCATTTCTCTCGTCAGGCCTTAGCAGGGAATCTGTGATATTTAACACCTGGTTTCTTTCCTCTATAATTTGTACAGCCGACGGCAACACAGTTAACTACCATTTTGCGCTTGTTTAATAAATAAATGCAGTATTAAACCCTTACACACGCGTGTGCTACTGTGTTGCGACCAGAGTGAATGGTTTGTTTTCACCCCAATATGGCGGGATGACATATGCATGACGTCAGCTGCAAAACCTCTATTGTTTATTTACTTTTCTGACACTACTTGAAGATGACAAGCCAGCATGAACTCTTTCCTGAGTCATGAGTGGCTAGCTGTTTGCTTGAAATAGCTTGGCTCCATCTGGTGGATGGATGATCAATTACATTTCATTGTCATAATTGGGATGATAATCATATACTGCCTTGTGATGGCCTGGCGAGCTGTCTAGGGTATGCCCCGTCTTCATCTAGAGTCGATGAAATGGACGCCAGCCTCCCTGCGACCCAAATTAGGATTAAGCGGCACAGAAAATGAATTCATGAATAATCATAAACTTTAAAAGCTCTCGAAAACGAGTTGGAGCACTGGATTTGGGATATGGGCTTTGAGTAGCAGAATGCGGCTCCGCTGAAAGGATTTTTGTTATTAAAAATATATTTTGTACTGTAGACTACCTTTGACAACCAGATTATAAGGCCTTCACTGTTTCCATGGTGAGTTTCACAACTGGAAGTGCAAATGTGGGAAAAAATGCAAAAACTTTTGAAAAAAAATCAAAATCCCAACGGTTTTAATCACACCTAGTTATGGTTGTAACTGATGCTAAGTGAGTCTCGCCATGCCATTAAATGGTGGTAGATCTAGGATCATAAATCATGGTGTATTTTCTCCAGCCCTCTTCCTGAAGGACTCCTTGTTCTGCACATCTTGGGGGTGTTCCTGCATCTGTCTCCCATAATAAGTCAAGTAATAAGTCTATTAACAGTGAAGCGGGTGTATTACAGCAGGGAAAACATTCAAATGTGCAGTTCAGGGGGTCTTCCAGGTCTCCTCAGTGTTGGATGAATGAGCATTTGTACGATACCTAATAACCAGGTGGCATTTCATAATTTTGCAATGTTATCACTGTTTCTTTTCATTTTTTTTTTTTTTAGGTACATTTTGTGCTTTGGACATCTGTCTGTCCCAGCTGCAAGACGTTGGGACACTGAATGTGTACCAGACGGTGAGGCGCATGAGAACACAGCGTGCCTTCAGCATCCAGACACCCGAACAGTACTATTTCTGCCACACTGCCATCCTCGAGCATGCTCAGCGTAACGGACAGGCCACCTATCATCAGTGAGAGGCGGAGCCTGTCTGTGACTCGGTTGGTAAAAGGAATTTTTTAAACATTTGCCACGGACATGACCCTCATCCATGTTTCCCTGATGTCCACTATAACTTCAAGCACAGTATTTTTTTGGATTATTGTAAGCTTACTGATGCGTCTAAAATAAATAAATAAGTAAATAAAAAAAATAAAATGCCACCGTCATAGCAATCATTGCTAATGCTGCTATGCCAAGAAGACTAAATCTCATCTGGATCCAGCAGTGTGCACAGTGCGCTTGAACGATCACAGGTTCTCCGGAAACCATTTCGCTGTTTATAGAAATGATGTCAACAAGAAACCTTTTAAAATATCAAATAAAAGTTTTAGTTTCAGCAGAAAAGCTGTAATTATCAATAAGAACAAAGAACTGGTTGAAAGTGTATTATTATAACTGTGTGAAAACATCACTGATGTCCTGATGCGACAGAAGCACTCGCTATTCGCTTCACGGCTAGAAAATTCACACTGGTCTCAGCATGTTGGGTCTGTGTCCTGTCAGTGTCCCACAGGCTGAAATCTCTTGCTACGTCTACTGCAGGGGTGCTCAATCCTGCTCCTGGAGATCTACCTTCCAGAAGACATTCGCTCCGACGCCTAATCACGCCCACCTAACCATCCAATCATCTCATCAAGGCCTGACTGGATTTTACATGTCACATGGGCCACATTAGGGTTTTAGTTAAAGTCATCTGGAAGGTAGAGCTCCAGGAGTAGGATTGAGCACCCCTGGTCTACTGTATGTAACACTGCGTACGTAGCAGGATTCACAATGGACCGCCTCCCACAATAACCCATAATAAACTTGCCGGTATACCTCGTCGGAGTATTGTAGCTTTTATATTTGCACCCAATACTCGTTTCACTGTCAGTTCACATTGTCTATCAGAAAAAATGGGCCTAGTGCATCAATCTTATGATGTTCACTCATCTGGGGGCGGCTGGAGCCTATTTAAGCCAACACTGGGTGAAGGTGGGTACACTGTGGATAGTTCACCGGTGCATCGCTTCGCCAACACATACACAGCCATTCACACTTACACTCACACCTCGGGGCAATTTGGAACTGCCAGTTAACCTAATGTTTGTGTTTGGGCTGTGGGGAGGAAACTGGAATCCCGGAGAAAGTCCATGCAGGTGCAGGGAGAAAAAGAAAACTCCACACTGAAAAACCTGCGACTCGAACCCGAGCCTTCTCGCTGTGAGGTGGACCTTTAAATATTTTTCGTAATATTATGCCTACATGTGAATAATAGGACAGTGGTGGCCCGGTGGTAGGGTGCTGATGCCAAGGTTGGGGTTCAAGCCCCAGTGTTACTGGGTTGACACTGCTGTGCCCCCCCCCCAGTGCACTACTGGGTTATCAAAGGCCAGCCATGTCTCTCACTGTGTGTGATGAGAGGTTCATGTAAAGGAACCATTGCTGACTTTCCTAAAGAGGAGCTGCATAGCCGTCAGCGTGTTTCTCCAATGTGATGGCCTGGCAAACCTTCCAGGGTGTACTCTGCCCTCGCCCCGAGTCGGCTGAGATGGGTGCCAGCCTCTTATTTAGGATTAAGCGGTTCAGAAAAACGAATGAATGTGAAGAATACATACGATTCTTCTGATAAGATTAATCATAATTGACGTGGACGGCTCAATGGTGTACCGGGAAGCGCATCCACCTCACTACGAGAACGTCCTGAGTTTGAGTCCCCGACTTGGTGAGGACATTACTGAGTGCCATTTGCATGTTCTCCTCGTGCTCGTTTGGGCCTCCTCCAGGTTCTCCAGTTTTCTTCCACAGGCCAGAGGCATTTCCCCGATGTGTAACTATGACTGACTTGTGTCTTTTGGCCCTGCTATGGACTGGCAAGCTGTCACCGTTACCCAGGATCGGCTGAGATAGGCTCCAACCTCCCCGTGACCCGAATGGGATAAAGTGGTTCAGAAAACAAAAGATGATTTTCTTTACACCTGCACGTGCCTGTAAATGAAAGCAGTTCTCCTGTAAAATGTGCAGCCGCATGTGCGGCACCGTCGATTAGTTCCATGTTACTCAGAAGGCAAAAGTCAGGAAGCGGATAACAAGAGGTGGATTTGATGGAAATTAATTGGGCCGAGATTGGGTGTTTTCCTTTGGTGTCTCCCTAGTTTTGCCAGAGCCAATTCCCACCTATCAGATGGCTCTTCCCTACCACATGACCGCTACCAACCAGGTAGGACAAAGGTCACCACGTATTCCCTCCAGGGCACATGCTTCCAACAGACCATGAATTTTTGAACTGCCCTACATGCACTGTTGGAAGCAGCGGAACCATTGATCTACATTACTGAGTTGACCACCTCTCATTTGCATATACACTCACCGTTACTATGCCTGGAATCTGGAACCCATATTAGACAAAGGTTTCAGCAAACAGGAAACAAAGTCCTCTACAGCACAAAACTGGGTTTCCTCCAAGTATTCTGGTTTCCTTCTACAGTCCAAAGACATGCACGTTAGGCTTCCAAATCACCCCTGTGCGCGTACGTGCGTGTGTGTGTGTGTGTGTGTGTGCATGTGTGTGTGTGATGGTCTTTAAAACTATTCAGGGTGTACCAGGCCATCGCCAAGACTTTTCTAAGACAGGCCCCAGCCTCCCAATGACCCTACTAGGAAGATCAAGCGGTTCAGTGAATGAACCTTCAGACTTTTGTTTCATTTTGCATCAGGCCTTCTGCTGCCAGTAGAACAATAACCATCCCTGTATCCTTTTGGGTTTTAGTGTTGGTTGGTTATTTGGCCTGCTGCTTCCTTGCCATAGAGATCACACTGCTGTACTCAGCGGTGGGGCCGGTGGTGTAGTGGTTAGGGTGCTGCGCTCATGATCGGGAGGTTGTGAGTTCGAATCCCACTGAGACTCTCACTGTACTAAGAACCCTGGGCAAGGTCTCAACCACAAGTGTGCCTCTGTTCACCCAGCAATATAAATGCTCGCGTCCCATCCAGGGGGAGTGGAACTCCTGGTCGCTTCACGCTACGGAAACCGGGGATAAGCACCGGCCTGATGAGCCTCTCGGTTCGGGTGTAGAAACCCAGCAGACTTTACCTTTTTACCTTTTACTGTACTCAGTACCTTCTGTCCATTTTGATGACTAACAGACGTCTTTAATGTTCCTGCGAGATTTAATTTCAGATTATTTCCGCTTCATTAAGTCCTGATCCTGATCATCCCATTACTTCCACCTGGTTCGCCTTTGGTGTCTATAATAAGAGATTAATAGTGCACGATAAATATAGGTCAAATACTACAGGCCGCAAATAATCACCTCGGAAACCGGCAAGGGAAAATAATCCTGCCATGCTGTAGGTGCAGTTATCAGAACACATGTCGTGCGCTCATAATTCGATGATGTGGAAGAAAATGCGGATCATTCGCGACGTACACACAGCCGCCGTGCCATTTTAAAATTCAGCTTCTTGGGTAAAAGTGTCAGCAACTTGAAACTCTGAGTAAAACGTATCCTACTTACCATACTGATCACAGGAAATAAAAATACATGTGAAAGTTTTTATTATGTGATAATGTTCATGAATACTGTGTTTTCAGCTGATGCTTGGATTTTTGGTTTCATCATCTGACCCTCAGCTGTTTTTTTAAGCCTGTTCGTTTTTTAAAAACTGTGAGTTATAGTTGTTTTTTATTTTATTTTTATATTTTCAAAAATTTTCCATAAACCAATTTGGAGCTTTTCTGGGATTGAACAATGACTGCAATGTACTCCATCTTCTAGTGGAGAAGATGAGTCATACAATTGTTCATTTGATGATATAAGGTGTGAACTTTGGCAGAAATACTATTTGTTGGGTAGATCTTGAGAAAAAAAGTGCTATCCATTTGAAATTCCATCATAGCAACCATTTTCCAAGATGGCCACCGTAGGACACCTGTCATGAAAAAATGTCAACAATGTTGTTGTTTTAGGAACAGCCAAAGTTATAAAGATATTATTAAGATGAATGTTGGGTTTCTTTTCCATAACATTGCCGACTTGAAAACATTTCCGGTCTTTAAAGGCCTTCATGCATGGAAAGCATTTTTAGAACATGGCAAGCACCTACAATGCTTTGGTGGATAAATGGGTTCACTGGGTGTTCTAGTTACCTGATGATACCCGACAATTTCTGAGTTTTCCTTATCGATGAACTGCCTTCACCCAGCGATTGAGCTTCATCCGTTCAGAGGAACTGGACAGAGATCGGGGGTGGGATGGGGGGGGGGGGGGGGGTTTGGTATTTTTTTATGGTCGTTTTTGGTGTACTGGAGGACATCTTGAAAACACCTTTTTTTTCTTCTCCAATTGTCTCTTAAAGTATACTAGTCCTTCTCAAAAAATTAGCATATTGTGATAAAGTTCATTATTTTCTGTAATGTACTGATAAAAATTAAACTTTCATATATTTTAGATTCATTACACACCAACTGAAATATTTCAGGTCTTTTATTGTTTTAATCCTGATGATTTTGGCATACAGCTCATGAAAACCCAAAATTCCTATCTCAAAAAATGAGCATATGATGTTCAGGTAGTGTAAACGAGCTATTAACCTAATCATCTGAATCAACCAATTAACTCTAAACACCTGCAAAAGATTCCTGAGGCTTTTAAAAACTCCCAGCCTGGTTCATTACTCAAAACCACAATCATGGGTAAGACTGCCGACCTGACTGCTGTCCAGAAGGACATCATTGACACCCTCAAGCAAGAGGGTAAGACACAGAAAGAAATCTCTGAGCGAATAGGCTGTTCCCAGAGTGCTCGATCAAGACACCTCAGTGGGACGTCTGTGGGAAGGAAAAAGTGTGGCAGAAAACGCTGCACAACCAGAAGAGGTGACCGGACCCTGAGGAAGATTGTGGAGAAGGGCCGATTCCAGACCTCGGGGGACCTCTGGAAGCAGTGGACTGGGCTACAGGTGCCGCATTCCCCAGGTCAAGCCACTTTTGAACCAGAAACGGCGGCAGAGGCGGCTGACCTGGGCTACAGAGAAGCAGCACTGGACTGTTGCTCAGTGGTCCAAAGTACTTTTTTCGGATGAAAGCAAATTTTGCATGTCATTCGGAAATCGCGGTGCCAGAGTCTGGAGGAAGACTGGGGACAAGGAAATGCCAAAATGCATGAAGTCCAGTGTCAAGTACCCACAGTCAGTGATGGTCTGGGGTGCCATGTCAAGCTGCTGGTGTTGGTCCACTGTGTTTTATCAAGGGCGGGGTCAATGCAGCTAGTTATCAGGATATTTTGGAGCACTTGATGCTTCCATCTGCTGAAAAGCTTTATGGAGATGAAGATTTTATTTTTCAGCACGACCTGGCACCTGCTCACAGTGCCAAAACCACTGCTAAATGGTTTACTGACCATGGTATTACTGGGCTCAATTGGCCTGCCAACTCTCCTGACCTGAAGCCCATAGAGAATCTGTGGGATATTGTGAAGAGAAAGTTGAGACACCAGACCCAACACTGTGGATGAGCTTAAGGCCGCTATCGGAGCATCCTGGGCCTCCGTAACACCTCAGCAGTGCCACAGGCCGATTGGCTCCATGCCACGCCCGCATTGAAGCAGTCATTTCTGCAGAAGGATTCCCGACCAAGTATTGAGTGCAGAACTCAACATCATTATTTGAAGGTTGACTTTTTTGTATGAAAACACTTTTTATTGGTTGGATGAAATATGCTAATTTTTTGAGATAGGATTTTTGGTTTTTCTTTACTTTTTTGCCAGAATGATCAATATTAAATCAATAAAAAGCTTGAACTACTTCAGTTGTGTGTAATGAATCTAAAATATATGAAAGTCTGATGTTTATCAGTACATTACAAAAAATAATGAAGTTAATCATAATATGCAAATTTTTTGAGAAGGACTAGTATTTGTCCCAAATTTGATACTTGTATCATCAACTGAATGATTCTCGCCCAAAATCACATTTATCTGCTCCACTATTCAACTTTTCATTTGTTTCTTTAGGTTAGATGTGCTTGGTGATGTTTTTATTTAAAAGGAAAAAAGAAACCCTTTTGCTGTGGATTATAAATGCTGTTGCTTATGTTATCAACGTGAAGGTATTGCTTCTGTGGCCCATCCCTGGATTCTCGTACAGAAGCACTTTCAGTCAGGTGTTCACTGTGTGCATTCACTGTATCTGCAGCCACTGTGTATGTAACAGTAGACAGTATGTTTAACACCACATCGTTATGTCACTGATTCGTGGATGTTGTACGCAAAACGATCAACGTGCAGAATTAGACAGTGGTTCTTGATAATCATACATTTATTTAGTTCACGGTTGTATCTCCGTGTATATATACTGTATATGTCATGTTTGTTTATATCACATATTTTGTTCTTGGGTAAAACGTTGCTACTCAATTCATATTGAATTTGCTTGTAGTGAAGCGTCTGTAAACACTCGTCTGGATGGACACATATCAACGTATAAAAAAATCCAGAAGTTATTGAAACAATGGACAAAAAAAATAACCAACTTTATTTTTCTATTATACTCAACAAACTACTTAATTTGCAAATAGCTACTTATATTTTTCTCATTCTGTAACATGTTTGTCTGATTTTCTGGTGACGTAATCGAAGTATATCAGTAATCCGTAGTGCCATGGTGTCTGTTTGTACGATACACGTCGAACACTTGAATTTAAGCCCAAGTACATTTAATTTGAAGGCGTGAAATGTAACGTGTTGAAGTTCCGTACCCTGATTTGGGGAGAAAGTGGATCCCTGTCAACAAAGAATTCCAAGTTACAGTTACAAAGACGACAAATAAAAGAGATCATTTCAACAAATTGAGCCGTTGTGATCATTTGTTTGTTGGTTTGTGTGTACGGTGGATTATTGTGATGGTTATTTTGTCTCTATTCCTATGGTGTAGTGTTTAGGATGTTGGGCTCATGCTCGAGAGGTTGTGGGTTTGGATCCCTGTTCGACCCCGACTCTGCTACGGTCTTAACCACACATGTGCCGCGATCCAGCCAGCAGTATAAACGGCTTATAAATGGGTACCCATAAAAATCCTGGGAAGGGAACCCACGGTGGACCGAGCACCTCTTCCGCTTCACGCTACACAAACCAGAGATAAACTCCGGCATGGTGCGCCGGTAGGTGCCACACATTTATCCCTGGCTTTTACTACCCCTTTGTTACGATGTCCTGCCAGTGGGTCACTTGTGAAATCGTCTGCTGATCGACCCACAAAAACCGTGATGATGTCCGAGAGAGAGGCTTCGTCATGAACTCCTCACCCGCGGAGCTTCACATTGTTTTACTGAACATTCAACAGCCATTCCACCTTCTGTACGTGTCTGAATACAGTGGAGAGAAACCAGAGTAACTGCAGAAAACCCGCACGAACATGGGATAACATGCAAACCCCACACTGAAACGTCCTCGCTGGGCCTGGGACTTGAGCTGCTCACCACTACACCACCATGGTGCCCAAAACGATGAACGCAAAGCTAAATACCTGCATCGCACCTTAAGGTCATGATCATTATTTATTTTCAACTCCAACTGACTAAATCATGACAGGTAAAATCAGTTTGTGATTGTTCAAACAAATTGTTCAGTCAAACGTTTGTGAACACCTGACCATCACACTTGTACGCCCTCGTCGGAGATCTCATTGCACATTTAGTCCCATTCTCCTGTTTGAAACAAAACACTTCAATCCGGAGAGATATCGAGAACCTGGAAGACACCATAGAACCTGGCTAGGATGAGAACCAGGAGGAAGCCTTGGGACCAGAAAGAAATCCTGAAAGAATATTCGAGCCTGCAAGAAACATGATCTGGGGAGGAAAAAAAAAATGGAATCTGTCTTGAGGAAATCCAGAGGATCTGCAGGAAATAGGTGAAATTGATGGAAGGTGAAACAAGGAGACCTGAAAGAAATGGTGGAGTGTGGAAAAAAATAGGACAGAATAAATATGTGGCCCTTAGAAGAGTTTGGAGACAGTTTTTCATCTCCTTCACAGTGAAGCGCGCCTTATTTACCACTGAAAATATATACAAAGGAAGGAACACTGGACCTGTGTGTGTGTGTATATATATATATATATATATATATATATGGGGCAGTGATGGTCTAGTGGATAGGGGTGCAGAATCACTGATCCTAAGGTTGGGGTTTCGAGTCTCCACAGGGTTGTCACTGTCCCCCCAGTGCACTAACTGGATTATCAAAGGCGGGTCATGTCTGTCACTGTCTATGGTGAGAGGTTGATGTAAAAGAACCATTGCTGACTTTCGTAAAGAGGAGCTGCAAAGCCGTCAGCGTGTTTCTGTCTCTTCCTAAAGGGTTGTGACAGGAAGGGCATCGACGTAAAAACCTCTGCCAAATCAAACGTGCGAATCAGATGATTTGCTGTGGCGACTCTTGAGAACAAGAAAAAGCCGAAAGAAAGGATATATATATATATATAGAGAGAGAGAGAGAGAGAGAGAGCGAGTATATATATATATATATATATATATATATATATATATACACACACACGTGTGTGTGTGTATATACTAGTATATATATATATATATATATATCTTCTTTTCCTTTCGGTTTTTTCCCTTTTCTCAGGAGTCGCCACAGTGAATCATCTGATTCGCACATTTGATTTGGCAGAGGTTTTTGCGTCGGATGCCCTTCCTGTCACAACCCTTTAGCAAGGGACAGAAACACGCTGATGGCTTTGCAGCTCCTCTTTACGAAAGCCAGCAATGGTTCTTTTACATCAACCTCTCACTATAGACAGTGACAGACATGGCCCGCCTTTGATAACCCAGTTAGTGCACTGGGGGACAGTGACAGCCCTGTGGGGACTCGAACCCCCAACCTTCAGATCAGTGATCCTGCACCCCTATCCACTAGACCATCACTGCCCCCTACTAGTGAATATATGTATACACCAGGGGTGTCCGTGCCAGAAAGGGCCATGTGGCTGCAGGTTTTTGTTTTAACCAAGCAGCAGCACACCTGAATTTGCTCATTTAATCAACTGAGCACACAGATTGACCAATCAGCTGCCTGAACACTCAGATGAGTTGATTAAATTGACCAATCAGCTGCCTGAACACTCGGCTCAGTTGATTAAATGAGCAAAGTCAGGTGTGCTGCTGCTTGGTTAAAACAAAAACCTGCAGCCACATGGCCCTTTCTGGTGCGAGTTTGACACCCCTGGTCTCCACACACACACACACACACACACACACACACACACACACAACTCCTTCTCAAAAAAATTAGCATATTGTGATAAAGTCCATGATTTTCTGTAATGTACTGATAAAAATTAAACTTTCATATATTTTAGATTCATTGCACACCTCTTCTTCTTCTTCTTCTTTTACTTTCGGCTGCTCCCTTCAGGGGTCGCCACAGCAAATCATCCGCCTCCACCTCACCCTGTCCTCCGCATCTTCTTTTCTGACTCCAACGACCTTCATGTCTTCCTTCACCACATCCATAAATCTCTTCTTCGGTCTTCCTCGAGGCCTTCTGCCTGGTAGTTCCAACCTCAGCATCCTACTGCCAATATACTCACTATCCCTCCTCTGTACATGTCCAAACCATCTCAATCTAGCCTCTCTGACTTTGTCTCCAAAACATCTTACGTGGGCTGTCCCTCTGATATACTCATTTCTGATCCTATCCATCTTCGTTACTCCCAGGGAGAACCTCAACATTTTCATCTCTGCTACCTCCAGCTCTGCCTCCTGCCTTTTCCTCAGCGCCACTGTTTCTAAACCATACAACATCGCTGGCCTCACCACCATCTTGTACACTTTTCCTTTCATTCTTGCTGACACTCTCCTATCGCACATCACACCGGATACTTTTCTCCAACCATTCCAGCCTGCCTGCACACGCTTCTTCACCTCTTTTCCACACTCTCCATTGCTCTGGATTGTTGAGCCTAAGTACTTAAAATCCTCCACCTTCGTTATCTCTGCTCCCTGTAACATCACCGTTCCTCCTGGGTCCTTCTCATTCACACACATGTATTCTGATTTTCTGAGGCTAACCTTCATTCCTCTCCTTTCCAGGGCATACCTCCACCTCTCTAGATTTTCCTGCACTTGTTCTCTGCTCTCACTACAGATCACGATGTCATCTGCAAACATCATAGTCCATGGAGATTCTTGTCTCACCTCGTCTGTCAGCCTGTCCATCACCATAGCAAACAAGAAGGGGCTCAGAGCTGACCCTTGATGCAGTCCCACCTCCACCTTGAATTCGTCGGTCACACCGACAGCACACCAACTGAAATATTTCAGGTCTTTTATTGTTTTAATACTGATGGCTTTGGCATACAGCTCATGAAAACCCAAAATCGCTCTCTCAAAAAATTAGCATATTTCATCCGACCAATAAAAACAGTGTTTTTAATACAAAAAAGTCAACCTTCAAGTAATTTTCTTCAGTTCTGCACTCAATACTTGGTTGGTAACCCTTTTGCAGAAATGACTGCTTCAATGCGGCGTGGCATGGAGGCAATCAGCCTGTGGCACTGCTGAGGTGTTACGGAGGCCCAGGATGCTTCGATAGCGGCCTTAAGCTCATCCACAGTGTTGGGTCTGGTGTCTCTCAACTTTCTCTTCACAATATCCCACAGATTCTCTATGGGCTTCAGGTCAGGAGAGTCGGCAGTCCAATTGAGCCCAGTAATACCATGGTCAGTAAACCATTTAGCAGTGGTTTTGGCACTGTGAGCAGGTGCCAGGTCGTGCTGAAAAATGAACATCATCTCCATAAAGCTTTTCAGCAGATGGAAGCATGAAGTGCTCCAAAATCTCCTGATAGCTAGCTGCATTGACCCCGCCCTTGATAAAACACAGTGGACCAACACCAGCAGCTGACATGGCACCCCAGACCATCACTGACTGTGGGTACTCGACACTGGACTTCAGGCATTTTGGCATTTCCTTGTCCCCAGTCTTCCTCCAGACTCTGGCACCTCGATTTCCGAATGACATGCAAAATTTGCTTTCATCCGAAAAAAGTACTTTGGACCACTGAGCAACAGTCCAGTGCTGCTTCTCTGTAGCCCAGGTCAGCCGCTTCTGCCGCTGTTTCTGCTTCAAAAGTGGCTTGACCTGGGGAATGCGGCACCTGTAGCCCAGTCCACTGCTTCCACAGGTCCCCCGAGGTCTGGAATCGGCCCTTCTCCACAAGCTTCCTCAGGGTCCGGTCACCTCTTCTGGTTGTGCAGCGTTTCCTGCCACACTTTTTCCTTCCCACAGACGTCCCACTGAGGTGCCTTGATCGAGCACTCTGGGAACAGCCTATTCGCTCAGAGATTTCTTTCTGTGTCTTACCCTCTTGCTTGAGGGTGTCAATGATGTCCTTCTGGACAGCAGTCAGGTCGGCAGTCTTACCCATGATTGCGGTTTTGAGTAATGAACCAGGCTGGGAGTTTTTAAAAGCCTCAGGAATCTTTTGCAGGTGTTTAGAGTTAATTGGTTGATTCAGATGATTAGGTTAATAGCTCGTTTAGACTACCTGAACATCATATGCTCATTTTTTGAGATAGGAATTTTGGGTTTTCATGAGCTGTATGCCAAAATCATCAGAATTAAAACAATAAAAGACCTGAAATATTTCAGTTGGTGTGCAATGAATCTAAAATATATGAAAGTTTAATTTTTATCAGTACATTACAGAAAATAATGACCTTTATCACAATATGCTAATTTTTTGAGAAGGACTAGTACACACACAGTATATTTCTGACCTTTAGAAGGTGCATCATTTAACCAGGAATGTTGAGTGGTATTTCCATCATTATTACTGTTAAACAGCCAACCACGTCAAAAATGTAAAGAAAAACACCATAATGTGGTCGATGGTTTATTCTGTGCAAACTCAACTTTCGACTGATTATAAAACATTGCATTAGAGAACTTCACTCTGACACTTGCAATTATTTGCAAAACTTTTTAATCCTATTAGGATCACAGAGAGGCTGGTTCCTATCTCAGCTGACACTGGACAAAGGCAGATTAAACCCTGAACAGCTCGAGGCCATTACAGGACCAACATGCACGACCATTCACACTCACACCTATGGGCAACTTGGAACAGACAGATGGCCTAACGCGCATGTCTTTGCACTGCGGGTGGAAAGAAGAGTGCCTGGAGGAAACCCACCCAAGTTTACAGGGGGAACCCGCAATCCCCACACAGAACTGGCTGAGCTTGGGGCTCGAACCCAGAACCTTCATACTGACCTGAAGCAAATAAATAAAAATGCTACATAATTAATGTTTCATTGATGTGGTGTTGTTCATAAAGGTTTTTTGTGACAAGTGTGGCAGGCTCTGTGCAGGTCATTGGCTTTCTGAGTCATCAATGACAAAGTGTTAGGATGTGATGTTACCCATGGTCTGCAATGACTGATGAGGGCTGAAGAGGAGGAAGAAGTGAACTCCAGTAAAGAAATCTTGAGAACCTGGAAGAAATCATTCATTCCTTCATTATCTGAATCACTTAATGCTAATCCAGGTCACAGGGAGGCTGGGAGGCCCATCTCAAGTGACTCTTGATGAGGGTAAAAACACACCATCGCAGAACAGAAGCACACAGACGGCCATGCAGTGACTCTTGATGAAAACCAGCAATGGCTCTGTTACACGAACCTCTCACCATAGACAGTGAGAGACATGGCCGGCCTTTGATAACCCAGTGAGCTGCACTGGGGGCGGGGCAGCAGTGGCCACGGTTGAAAGTCAAGGAACCCACAGAACCTGAAAGAAGGTCGAGAAAACCAGCTAACTGTGGGGAAACAGACAGAAACAGTGGCATGTTTGGATTTTATACACACACACAAAAATATATACACACGTCCTTCTCAAAAAATTAGCATATTGTGATAAAGTTCATTATTTTCTGTAATGCACTGAGAGACATTAAACTTTCATATATTTTAGATTCATTACACACAACTGAAGTAGTTCAAGCCTTTTATTGTTTTAATATTGATAAATTTTGGCATACAGCTCATGAAAACCCAAAATCCCTACCTATCTCAAAAAATTAGCATATTTCATCCGATGACAAAAAAAAAAAAAAAAAAAACTTAAAATAATTAATGTTCAGTTCTGCACTCAATACTTGGTCGGGAATCCTTCTGCAGAAATGACTGCTTCAATGCGGGCGTGGCATGGAGGCAATCAGCCTGTGGCACTGCTGAGGTGTTATGGAGGCCCAGGATGCTTCGATAGCGGCCTTAAGCTCATCCACAGTGTTGGGTCTGGTGTCTCTCAACTTTCTCTTCACAATATCTCACAGATTCTCTATGGGCTTCAGGTCAGGAGAGTTGGCAGGCCAATTGAGCCCAGTAATACCATGGTCAGTAAACCATTTAGCAGTGGTTTTGGCACTGTGAGCAGGTGCCAGGTCGTGCTGAAAAATGAAATCTTCATCTCCATAAAGCTTTTCAGCAGATGGAAGCATGAAGTGCTCCAAAATCTCCTGATAGCTAGCTGCATTGACCCCGCCCTTGATAAAACACAGTGGACCAACACCAGCAGCTGACATGGCACCCCAGACCATCACTGACTGTGGGTACTCGACACTGGACTTCAGGCATTTTGGCAGTTCCTTGTCCCCAGTCTTCCTCCAGACTCTGGCACCGCGATTTCCCAATGACATGCAAAATTTGCTTTCAACCGAAAAAAGTACTTTGGACCACTGAGCAACAGTCCAGTGCTGCTTCTCTGTAGCCCAGGTCAGCCGCTTCTGCCGCTGTTTCTGGTTCAAAAGTGGCTTGACCCGGGGAACGCGGCACCTGTAGCCCAGTCCACGGCTTCCACAGGTCCCCCGAGGTCTG
This sequence comes from Plotosus lineatus, assembly GCA_024760905.1. NCBI lineage: Eukaryota > Metazoa > Chordata > Actinopteri > Siluriformes > Plotosidae > Plotosus > Plotosus lineatus. The sequence continues at coordinate 2,090,024 of CM045742.1, read as the reverse complement.
GAATCGGCCCTTCTCCACAAGCTTCTCAGGGTCCGGTCACCTCTTCTGGTTGAGCAGCGTTTTCTGCCACACTTTTTCCTTCCCACAGACGTCCCACTGGGGTGGCTTGATAGAGCACTCTGGGAACAGCCTATTCGCTCAGAGATTTCTTTCTGTGTCTTACCCTCTTGCTTGAGGGTGTCAATGATGTCCTTCTGGACAGCAGTCAGGTCGGCAGTCTTACCCATGATTGTGGTTTTGAGTAATGAACCAGGCTGGGAGTTTTTAAAAGCCTCAGGAATCTTTTGCAGGTGTTTAGAGTTAATTGGTTGATTCAGATGATTAGGTTAATAGCTCGTTTACACTACCTGAACATCATATGCTCATTTTTTGAGATAGGAATTTTGGGTTTTCATGAGCTGTATGCCAAAATCATCAGAATTAAAACAATAAAAGACCTGAAATATTTCAGTTGGTGTGCAATGAATCTAAAATATATGAAAGTTTAATTTTTATCAGTACATTACAGAAAATAATGAACTTTATCACAATATGCTAATTTTTTGGGAAGGACCTGTATATATATATATATATATATACACACACAATATATATATATATATATATATATATATATATATATATATACACACACATATATACATATACACACACAGTACTAATTATATATATAGAGAGAGTTGTAATCTTTGTCATTTTATTCATTGCATTCAGCCCTGGAATTTCCACCATCATCACTGCTTCTGTCCGCTCAGGGATAGGGATTTGGCGGCCCATATTCGAGTCGTGTTACGTCATCGTCCTGTTGACCAATCAGGAGGTAGGGGGTGTGTCTAGTGATTTTGTTACAAACACGAATCCGGAGTAAGAGGCTTCTTTTTTCCCCAGGTACGTAACAGCTGGGCAAGAAAAAGAAAACGTGAATTCGCGGTGATATATATGTAACGCGCATAATGTCGAGAACTGATCTGAAAGCTTTCACACGGCGTCTCTCTGATCGAAGTGTTTTCGGTGAGGGAACAAATTAAGCAGCTAAAGCAGCAGCAAGGTGGCTAATCAAGCCTGACAAACACGCACGCGCGCGCGAGTCTGAGAGAAAAGGTCAGCTTTGTTTTTCTTTCGGTCTGGACTGAATGAAGGCGGTGTTGCCGTGTCCTGGGAATCTCCTTCGCCTTTTATTTTGTTGTGTCCGTGCGGTGGGAGAGAGAGTTAACGGGGGGGGATGAGGGAGGAGGTGAAGGTGGAGGGAGTTTTGTTGTGGCGAATAGGTTACACGGTTCCGTCTTTAAATACATTGAGTAAACTGACAAAAACACTCACTTCAGATTATGCTGTCCATTTTGGATTTAGATTGACGAACGAAATACACACCGTGTTCAGTCGGAAGTGTGCCGCGACGTGGATTTGTGACCGTCTCGAGTCTATTGTCCAGAAGTGCTGTATCGTTTGCGAACGAGTCGGTTCATTGATCCGGATCTTTTATATGAACGCCGACGGTAATGTACTTCATTGAGCCGTTTGGGAGTCGACTCTTTTTTTCTTTTGACGAGCTGAACCCAATCATCCGACTCATTAAACCGAGTCGTATTCCCCATTACTATTGTTCGGCGGAACGGGCCAGCGAAACCCCGTGTTTTTTTATTGAAGGGCAATAAAGTAGAGGTTTATTTAACAAATCCTTGTTCTTCACAGCGACGCGTTCTTTTGTGTGCGCGCGAATGTACTTCTGATTGTTTCCTGAAACGAGTTGTTGTTTTTTCATTCCTCGCTGTCATTGTTGGGCTTTCGGTCATTTTGTGTTCGTTTCGACGGTTTCGCTCGGGATGAAACTCGACCGGTTCACGTATTTTACCCCCTGAACGTTCAAAATGTCGTCTCCAGCTCGAGCCTGTGTTATTCTTCCTTACTCAGTCAGAGCCAGTCGAGAAGGAATCCCGGGCAAGTTCTTAACTCCGCCTCTCGTGGGTGGGGAAACCGTTTAATTTTGATGTTCCGCCTTATAGGGGGCGGGTTGCCCTGTGATTGGTCAAAGCTGGGAACAGAAAAAAGTGGGCTTGCTCTCTCGCGTTTCACCTCCATGTAAGAAGGCAACGTTTAAAATATAGTTGAGGGAGAGAGAGAGAGAGACCTGTGTGAAAATCATTTCAGGGAGTTCTGCTCTCACTACATTTAAACAAAGGAGACAAATCTCGTGTCGTGTCAAGTGCATAATCATGTTTACGAGAAAACGTCGTGGCTTCGAAACCTAGCAATCAAATAAACAGCCAAGATTCACGTGCACACTGCATCAAATAAACCTTTTCACCCGCACTTGCATCCATTAAAATGTTGTCGTTTTAAAGACGCTGAAATATTATGAAGAAAGAAACCTTGTTTTATAAACTTTGTGTGTGTGTGTCCGGGGGGGTTGTGATCCGAACCTGTGCAGAAAGCTCTTCACGCGAGTGACGTTCGAGCTGTCCAATGACAGCGAATCGTTAGCCTCTTCTGCCAATCCAAGGCAAATAGCGTTTTGTATGGGCGTATAATATTGAATAAACCACGCCTTCTCCACAAAGAGCCCAACTGGGTTGTTTTCAGAAGAGATTTTTTCTCCCGGATTGTTTATTTCGATCTCGTATTATTATTATTATTTTAAATAGTTTCATCGTTTTATTGAGAATGTTGTGTTCGGCGCACAAGCGCGAAGTATTTTAGTATCGAAAGAGTTTTAAGTTGATTGTGGGTTTTGTTTGAAGTCGTGTGGCTGTGAAGCTCAGTAACTCGATTAGCTTTAGCAACTGCGCGAGGAGGTGAGTGTGAACTGTTTCATCTTTGGTTTAGTCAAGGAAATTTTATTAACTGCTCTTTTCACTGGAGGCTAATACTTGGTGTGTGTATATGTACGTGTGTGTGTGTGTGTGTGTGTGTGTGTGTATGTGTGTGTGTGTTAGCTCGTCTGCTAAGCTCGTGTAGCGTTGGTTGTTTGGTGTTTTGAAGGTTTGTTGGTGTGTTTTTAGTGTCTGGTTGGAGCAGTGTGACAGTGGCAGGCCTTTAGGTGCAGGAGGAAGGGGTGGATAACACACACACACACACACACTACAGCACACCGAACTCTTGTAGTGAATTAGGAATGACGTCACATGTGTTTTGGTTGTGCAGCGTACACACATCCAGCAAATGGTTCTGGGGTAAAGCTTAAACTCAAGTTACAAGTTTGTCTAAAGAAGGTGTGAGTGTGAACGAAAGCGTGGAGGCGCCCAGTCTCTCTCTCTCTCTCTCTCTCTCTCTGTGTGTATATGCAGTGCAATGGTGTAATGCTCGGCTCTGCAGCGTGGCTCCTCTCCGTAAAGACAAGGACATAAAACTCCATCATGAGCTTCATCCCACTCACACACTCCGTTCCCTTTAACATAACCGTCGTCATGACGTGCTGAGCTGCAAGTGTGTCTGCGCGCGCGCTTGAGTTTGAGAGCCACAGACACCCTGCACGAGACAAACTTCAAAGAGCAGGTCCACACACATTCTCATCTTTCTGTCTGAGAGTCCTGATCAGACTCGACCATAGAATTATTTACTCATGACTCGAGTCCGAGGGAAAGAATTCTGAGCTTTAGCCTGATTTTTGTAAAGTGTGTCAAACAACAGCAATCAATCAAACAGAGATGAATCAGGACGTAGACACAGCAGACTCTCCTGTGGGGTGTCCAGACTTGAGCTTCACTGCGAAACCTGCTCACTTGTTTGGGGTTAATGGACCCATCAGAATTCGTTTCCTTTTTCTCAGATCACCCCCATCAACTTGTTGGGGTTCGGATCTCATGTCAGAAGTGAAGGATCGAACTCGGGTCTTGGTTTGAATTAAGAATCTTGTGAAGGACAGCAGGTTTCTGTCTGGTTCCTGGTTCTGAAAGGATTCGGTTTTTGTCAGACTGTCGCAGTTGAAGAAGGTAGGTGATTGGTTCTGAAGCACAGTACTGAGGTGTGCTGTAGGTGAGGAAGTCTGGATTGTGTTTACACCTGCAGGATTAACTCGCATCCTGCTTAACCTTATGAATCCCAAAATCAGGTGCAGGTGTGAACAGGGTCCTGTCCAAATCGGGCTGTTTATACTTGGCATGAGGAACATTTTCTGATAAACCTTTCTGTTAACTTTCTGATAAAATTCCACCAATCTTCTGTACTGGTTTTCAGGCTGGACTGACCTATGAATCCTGTCTCATGTTTCAAGCATTTCATGTGGTCTTGAGACAAGCATGTGATTTTTCCGCGAATTCACGGAATTCCGATTTTTTTTTTCATTGGCCCAGTATATATATATATATATATATATATATATATATATATATAAAAAAGATTTAGATTTTTTTCATGCCGAATATGTCAAAATAACCTTTCCCACTTTTATTCCATTCCGAGTTTTGCATAAAATGACCTCTCTTGAAACATTACTGCTGATTGGCTGATGGCTTTCTAATAGCCAATCGCTGATGTTGAAACCTGTATGTAGACATTTGCGCCACTTCTGATCTGTTCAGCTGTCAAAAGCATGTCGGTGATCAGAGAAAAGATTCTGCTCAAATCAACGAAATAGACAGTCGTGAAAAAAACAAGTTTAGGTGGGAATGGATGGAAAAGGGAACCGTAGCATTCAATTGCAGGAACATTTGGTGTTCAAGCAAAGATTCCAGAACCCAACAGACTTAACCCTTTGTTTGCCGTTCGACCAGAAACTTCCGTGCAAAGAAAAGAGCCAGTGAAACAACCAGTTTGTGTCGCTGATCGAGTCGTTAATTTTGAGGTATGTTTGAGAGTTTTGTTGTCGAGTTTCTGATTATATTTTCCAAATGATTGTGAATGCATGCATGTTTTAGGCGTAGGACGTTCGCGTGTTTATTCCTTGAACTGAATCAAATGAGCCGACTTTATGGTCACTGAACCATTTTTCTGCTGTTAGAATAAATAAATTATTGCCGCAATAACTCGCCAGTTTTTTGTAATTAACTGATGTAAATAGGCGTTTACCGCAGCGGGAGTGTGGGCTCGTGTAAGTAGCTCATTAATATCGGAAATGTAAAACTATGAATCAACCAAACGCCTCGGCATCCAGAAGGACACCAAACTTTCTAAGGCGGCCTCTAGAAGGCCAGTTCAGGCTGCACAAAAGGAAGCAAGAAAGTGCCATAAAAAGCACTAAAGACAAAGAAACATTCATTCAAAAAACTGATGTCATGTATAGCATGCCGTGTGTATAGTTTGTTTCCAGATTGTGTTTAAAGACGATGACTGTTGATAATAGTGTTATGAGGCAGGACAGATCTATAAGAGGGACTATTTGATTTGTGACTGTGACACTTTGATTAGTGTTGGAATCCCACATGATAAAACCCACAAGTTGAGGTACAGTGTGCATATGGAGATTAGAAATTAAATTTTCTGGCGCTCTTTCAGTGACATGAAATAGCCCTTTTTCCCTTCTGAAATGCTTAAAACCTAGGAGCTTCAGGATGGGGGCTACGCCCCCCCCCCCAGACCCTGGCTGATTTTTCAGATATTTTGGTGATGGTCAAATCACATGCCTGTTGAGAACAAAACTTGTAAGCATCTGCTGTTAGAGCGTGACCTGAGGTCCATTAGTGCGGCGGTAGACATTTCTCCAGGGTCCAGAGTTAACACCCGCTATTCTGTTCATGTGAGTAAAAAACTTCGGTTGGTGAATAAAATTAATGAGGTCAGCGGGCATTGTTGGGTTGCTCGGAGGGGCCTCACTGCAGCCGTTTATCACTATTTCACAGACGTTGACGGGTCAGTTGAAATAAGCCATCAAGAGACTGGCTCTTGGGTTCAGCACCATACCCAAACAATCAAGGGACCTTATTACAGGTGGTTCAAGGCCCAGCACAGTCAGGCTGCTACCGTTTAGCTGGTAAGCAAAGCCTGAAACTCACTCAACCGTCTCCGCTGACTCTTGAGGCCTGATCTTTGACCCTAAAGCCAACCCAACGCAAGATGTGGTTCTAACTGATCTTTTGAAAATGTGTTGTACTGCAGTGACATCATGTTGACACCATGATTGCGGGAAGCCATAGCCTAATAGTAAGAGAAGCAGCTTTAGGACCGAAAGGTCGCTGGTTTGATTCCCAAGCCAGCAGGAAAAATGTGGGGGTGAGGAGCACCTTCCCTTCCTCTACATTCATGACAGCAGTACCGTTGAGCAAGGCACCTAACCCCCAACTGCAGTCCGGGCACCCCGATCTGTGTGGCAACCCACTGCTCCGAGTGTGTGCTCAGATGAATTGGATGAGTTAAATGCAGAAGCAGTAAATTCCCTTGTGGGATTAACACAGTATAACAAAAGCAAAATGGTGGTGTTCACTGTTAACTGGCACTGGCCCATCAGAAGCTACATGATTTTTCGATACTTATCACCTTTAGCGACCTTTCTGCACCACCTTCAACCTCATTACAACTGATTCACAATTGATTTTCTGCACCGCCATTGTCCCTTGCGGGACACACTGGGCTTTTTTCCAGTTCACACTATCAGTTGGGTATCAACATCTCACACAATATCAGAATGTGGCCCAATCACAGACCCTGTTCCTACCCAGTGTTTATACATGTCCAGTCCAGTGTGTCTCAGAGACACACCATGGTCGGATCACTTTGAGATCCATGATCCTCCTGACTGCTTAATGTTTATAAGCATGAAAGCAGATGCGTCGGTATCAGGAGCTAGGGACCGCCTGCTCGATCGCCTTAGATGGGAAATACCCATCTGCTCTGGAACTCACTAAATGAAAAGGATACAGCAGCTTAAAAAACTTCTTAAAGCTTCATCATCTCATCTTCAGGTTCCTCAGGCTGAGAAATGATTTATAAACCTCCCAGAGTTTTGCTGTGGGGTTCTCCAGACCTGAGCTGAAGTATTGGACTGGTTAGTCTACGCATGATTATAGAGGAACATCAACACCGAACATATGAGAATCCCGCCTCACATATTCATATACTAGTGTATATATAAATACATACACACTGGTCCTTCTCAAAAAATTAGCATATTGTGATAAAGTTCATTATTTTCTGTAATGTACTGATAAAAATTAAACTTTCATATATTTTAGATTCATTGCACACCAACTGAAATATTTCAGGTCTTTTATTGTTTTAATTCTGATGATTTTGGCATACAGCTCATGAAAACCCAAAATTCCTATCTCAAAAAATGAGCATATGATGTTCAGGTAGTGTAAACGAGCTATTAACCTAATCATCTGAATCAACCAATTAACTCTAAACACCTGCAAAAGATTCCTGAGGCTTTTAAAAACTCCCAGCCTGGTTCATTACTCAAAACCACAATCATGGGTAAGACTGCCGACCTGACTGCTGTCCAGAAGGACATCATTGACACCCTCAAGCAAGAGGGTAAGACACAGAAAGAAATCTCTGAGCGAATAGGCTGTTCCCAGAGTGCTCGATCAAGACACCTCAGTGGGACGTCTGGGAAGGAAAAAGTGAAAGAAGGGCCAATTCCAGACCTTGGGGGACCTGTGGAAGCAGTGGACTGGGCTACAGGTGCCACATTCCCCAGGTCAAGCCACTTTTGAAGCAGAAACAGCGGCAGAAGCGGCTGACCTGGGCTACAGAGAAGCAGCACTACAGAGAAGCAGCTCAGTGGTCCAAAGTACTTTTTTCGGATGAAAGCAAATTTTGCATGTCATTCGGAAATCAAGGTGCCAGAGTCTGGAGGAAGACTGGGGACAAGGAAAAGCCAAGATGCCTGAAGTCCAGTGTCAAGCACCCACAGTCAGTGATGGTCTGGGGTGCCATGTCAGCTGCTGGTGTTGGTCCACTGTGTTTTATCAAGGGCGGGGTCAATGCAGCTAGCTATCAGGAGATTTTGGAGCACTTCATGCTTCCATCTGCTGAAAAGCTTTATGGAGATGAAGATTTTCATTTTTCAGCACGACCTGACACCTGCTCACAGTGCCAAAACCACTGCTAAATGGTTTACTGACCATGGTATTACTGGGCTCAATCGGCCTGCCAACTCTCCTGACCTGAAGCCCATAGAGAATCTGTGGGATATTGTGAAGAGAAAGTTGAGAGACACCAGACCCAACACTGTGGATGAGCTTAAGGCCGCTATCGAAGCATCCTGGGCCTCCGTAACACCTCAGCAGTGCCACAGGCTGATCGGCTCCATGCCACGCCCGCATTGAAGCAGTCATTTCTGCAAAAGGATTCCCGACCAAGTATTGAGTGCAGAACTGAATATAATTATTTGAAGGTTGACTTTTTTGTATTAAAAACACTTTTTTTTTTTATTGGTCGGATGAAGTATGCTAATTTTTTGAGATAGTGATTTTGGGTTTTTATGAGCTCTATGCCAAAATCATCAGTATTAAAACAATAAAAGACCTGAAATATTTCAGTTAGTGTGCAATGAATCTAGAATACAGAAAATAATGAACTTTATCACAATATGCTAATTTTTTGAGAAGGACTAGTATGTCAACATGGCTTTGCCCATTTGGTCCTCACAAAAGAGACTAGAATCAGCTCAGCTCAACTAGGATGATGAAGGTACAACTTAGTTTTTTTTTTTTTTAATGAAATTGCACAAAAACACAGATAAATATTAAAAAATATGTTGAAAAACAGTCACTGAAGCAACAATGTTTTCAGTTTGCTAGGCTTGGAAATGTTTCTTATTCATGGATCATTGGGTTGATCCCAGCTCCTGTTCACCTTACCTTCTGTGAATAATTTCTAATTATTCTGTCCTAACCACTGGATATGAGCAGTCGTGCATTCTGATTGGTGAATTAACTATTAGGATGTCATTGCGTATTGCATTAGTTGTGCTGCTGCAAAAAGAAAAAATAGAGGCTGGTGTTAATTTGATTGCTAAGGGTTGCTGGCCCAGTTCTTTTCATTTTAGACTTAATCTAACAAAAAAGAGGTATTTGGTGATTTTTTTTTTTTTTTTTTTTTTTTTTTTTTTCTGTCCCGACGAATTAACCAGTGAATCACTTCACCATCGCCAACCATGACTTTATCAGCCTGTTATGAGGAACATTTGTAAGCACAGAACATTGAAATATTCCATGTTGGAATATCAGCGAAACAGCCAGTGTGCATGAGGTTGAAAATGGTAATTATCGAGAGGGTTTTAAAATTTGAATAAAATGGTGAAAATGCCAAGTGCGATGGAGCGAAACAGTTATTCCACTCATGCAAATCAGATATGATGCGTCATGGGGAGATGTGCTTGGGTTTCATGGATTAAATGTTAATTATCCTTCGTGGAAAATTCTTGACTTGAAACGTCTGACACACTTGTGGTTTGTCACCGTCGCTGATTCTGAACTTCTAGCAATTTCCCGTGTGTGTTAATCGTATAAATCTCATGTCAGTTTGTTTTTCTTCTGTTTTACACACAGTGTATATTAACACTGTTGAAGTGATGTAAAAAATGAACAAAAAATCATCAATCATGACACATTTGACTGATTTTTGTCTTTCATAATTAAAATGGATTTTTTTTTTCTCATAAAAGTATTATACTAAAATAATTAAATGCACATTTCTTTTCATTCTGTGGCAGCGTGTTCCAAAATAAGTTTTGTTTTTCTTTTTTGTCCCCTTATTCTATTTTCTCCCTAATTTAGTCATATCCCACCCATCGGGTATTCCCACCCTATCACATGTTCCCTCCGGGCCTTCTGCCTCTTTTTGAACTGTGGCGCATGCATATTTGAGGGTGGTCTAACACACTCTGAGGGATAGCTCCATCCACCCCCTCGTACAGATGAGCTCCCAGACGCCTATGAATGGCTGGCGATTGCTGTGAGTGACAGGGAAGTGAGCATATGGTGTCCCTCCCTCCCATGTGAGCTCAGCCAATTGGCTCCCATGTACTCCCTGACAGCTGTGGCATAAAATTGGATCAGAACTTGCTATCTCTGGGTTAATATTTGCGCACCTTGTGATGATAAAGGGAGATCATTATTTAGAAATCAAACTCTATATTCACATTTTTACACAGATGAGTTCAAATTGGCAGCGTAGTGCTTTCAAAGGAGTATGTATGTATCTAATTTTTTTCAAAGTAATTATTCTATCATTTCTTTATCGCAAATATTCATTATTGTTAATAAAATAGTTTTTGGAAAACGTGACCTGGACATGTTTACTGTTGCTTTATGAGACTAGACGTGAACACTGAGGACTGAACCTCAGTGCAGGATTATTGAGTTTGTCGTACTACCCTCAGGTCTTCGAGCCCTCCCGAGTATGATTTCAGAATGAAGCGGCGTTTGGATGATCAGGATGCGGGCTTTGCAACACAGCAACGCAGGCTCCCTGGAGGCACGGAGAGCTTCCAGCACAGGGTTCTGGCGCCGGCGCCAGCGGTGTACGACAGTGTGACCGACAACGTGCAGCCCACCTCTGGTATCCAGTACCCTGTACCTCCTAGCTACCAGGTATACACACAACGGTCACTCAATCATACACAGCATTACCGAGGACTGTTTCCCACGGATTTCACAAGAACTCTCTCGCACACAGCATTTCTAGTCTCTGAGTTAAACAAAACATTTCTCATCAATTGATTATGGACAAGAAAACTGTTATATACAACATTCCCGATCCTTCAGTGACATTCCTAATGAGTGTTTCACAATACAGTGGTACCTCACCTTACAAAAGGCCCAACAAACGAAAAATCCAGGTTCTGAAACGCATTTACCTAAAAATTTCCGTCTCTGGATACGAAACAAATTTTCGTTACGAAAGCGCCATCTCAAAAATTCAATGTGCAAGTTGCTTTCCCATTGACTATCTTACAACATCCCGCCCCGCTGGCCTCCCATTGGCTATCTCCCAACATTCCGCCCCGCTGGCCTCCCATTGGCTAGAAAGGAACTGCATCTCAATAAAATCCCATGACGCAGCTCCCTCACATTGGGTATTATTAAGCTGTATCTCCAAAATACCCATGATGCTTTTCGACCCATTGTTCTTTCATGCCGTTCTAACATGCGTAAAGGACAGAGTTACTGTTGTTTCTTGAGTTTTTCAAGCGTGCTCATTGCAACTTTATTTCTTGACTCAAACGTTTATGCAAGGTTAAAAGCCTAAGATTATAACTCTGCTAAGAAGACATGGTCAACACACGTGCACGCACACACGCGTGCGTATGTGTAATTCCCGGTGCGAGTGAAAAGAAGAAGCGGGCTCGTGGCATGTGGTTGAGTGATATCGCAAAGGAATATGGCCAAACCAGTCTACCATCAGTACGATATTGAAGCAGAAGAAGGCCTTAAAAGGTATACTTTTATAATTTTTAAAAGGTTTAGGGGTAGTATTAGGGGGGGGGTGGAACGAATCAGGCCTTTTACATGTAAAATGCGGTTCAACTTAGGAAAAGATCAGGTTACGAAACCACTTCTGGAATGGCTTAATTTCGGAAGGTGAGGTACCACTGTATTCCCAACCACGCTGATGCACACAGCATCCCCAGTCATTCAGTTCCATTCATGATTTTTTTTTTTTTTTTTTGCACCTCAGTCAAGTGCAATATTCTCAGTCCTTCAGTAATGTACAGAGTTCCTAACCCATCAGTAACACGCAGCATTTGCAATTTTATTCCCGATATTCCCAGTCACACCGTTTACACGTGATATTCAGATCCATCAGTTATTTAAAACATTCCTAAATTCCCAATTATAATTAAGGATCCCAATCACTGTGATGCTCAAGATTCCCCATCTATTACGTTCCCAGTCACCCAGCTGCATGTATCATTCTGAGTCACTTGGTACCATGCAGGATTCCCAGTCCATCAGGTTATGCGCAGGGTTCCCGGTCCGTTCTGTTACATGCAGTGTGTTCCGTTCCTGTTCAGTCACTTAAACGCAATGGTCACGAACACTCTTTCTTCATCGAGTCTTATAAACTGTATGATTTGGTTCTGTGTGCTGCACTGCAGCACTTCTTTTAATTCTTGGACAGTGAAGTTCCCCTAATAGTAATTTTTTTATCTAAAACTAAATTTCATGTAGAATAAAGAGATTCGCGGCTTTATCTGATTGGCAGCATGGATGAAGGAAGATGAGATTTATAAGTGAAAAACGTTTTCTTCTACTTTAGTTGTAAAGAATACTCGCTAGAAATTGTATTATTTATGATGCGGGCATCATGATTTTCTCAAAGACACGTAACTGTCCAACATAACACCGAGACAGACGGACAGGCTCTGGGATGATAATTGTTCAGAAAAATGTCCATTAGTGTGTTAAGACAGCGATAATTTTGTTTGCATTTATCGTCACAAAGATACCGTAATTTCCGTACTATTGAGTCCACCTGAATATAAGCCGCACCAACGAAATTTAAAAAGAAGAAAAAAAATTTGTACACATATAGGCTGCACCTCTTTATAAGCTTGCTTGCTTGCTGGAGCACTCCATGGAGGCCGTTAGCCTGTAAAAAAAAAACAAAAAAAAACTAACATTAGCCGCATTACTGTTTAAGCCGCAGGGTTCAAAGGCTGTGAAAAAAGTAGCAGCTTATAGTCCGGAAATTACGGTACTCGATCATTGACCTTCCTAGAGAAAAAGTCCCAAGATGCCAAGTCTAGCAATCCTGTTTTGTCATCTGTGCCTGTTTTATGACCTTTGTTTATTATTGGTGTGTTTTACAATTGTTCTGTGTAGGTTCCTGCTGTGGCTCAGAGCTCTGGAGGTCATGGTCATGCTCCAAACCCTGCTGCACACAGCAGTTCCCACCACCACAGTCCTGCTGTCCAGCCGCATGGCCCTGCGCTGGTCCAAAGTCACAGCCACCCACCCAACCCCACTGCCCCTGCACCCGGCCCACAGCAGTTTCAGAGACTCAAGGTAAATCCTGAAAAAGTGGAGATTCTGTTAAGTCACCATGAAGTTACACTATCCAGCCAATAATACTTAAATGCCTGCCTGTCACACTCGTATATGGGCCTTTGCATTAAACTGCTCTATCTGTGTAAAAAAGAGGCCAAAACCTCTTCCAGCTTGTAATGATCTCGAGGTTCATGAAGACTTGCTTGTTTTGAACCGGAAGAGCCCCGGTGGTCATTTCTGACTTAGTCAGCAAATCGTCACATCAATTCTCCAAAATCTCGTTTTGTGTGATCCGGCCATAATGAACGTGTGGCCGTCTTTAGTTGATGTAGTGTGACTATCGATAAGTAAACCTTGTACATGCAGATGTATTGAAACCGCTCAATAAAATCGCTCACCCTCCAGCTTGAATTGAACAACAGCATGGTTTATTATTAAAAATATAAAGTCAATGGCAGCACCGACAGCAGGGTCAGTGAAATATGGCAGGTGGGGTGTACAGTAGGCCCTTGACATTCACGGGGGTTCAGTTCCGGGGCCTCCCGCGAATAGAGATAATCCCTGAGTTCTGTACCCGGAAGTAAAACCCCATGTATCACGTCACATGCGCAAATGAGCAGCGGAAGTAAAATACTATGCATCTATTACATGGGCTAAAATATGCTTCTTAAACACATTCCATAGACAGTCTTCCTCTTTAATTCACTATTCATGTAGTAAAATGTAGTAATGATTAAGAAAAACTTTTCAATTTTTACTGTTATATTTATTGATGCTAAAATATAAACATTATACAGCATACGAATAAAAACACCTTTCAATGCATTCTCTTTATAAACATGCAGCAGTGTATTTTTCAAAAATGCCCACTAGAGGAACGTACAGTATTGCATTAGGCATGACACGACTGAATTCGGGTATTGACTGCATTAAGTCCGAGCAGCTCAGCTACGCCTCCCAGCCGGAGCGAGTACAAAACAGAATTTTAGAGTGATGGAGTAAGAGGCGTTACAAACCAAAGCAGCGGTGATGTTGATGTGAGTTAATCCTCTGGCGCAGAGGTGAGCGTGCTTTTTTTTATTGGGAGTAAATGAGAATAGTGAATTCAATTCAATATATATATATATATATATATATATATAAAAATACTTTAAGTACTGTACTCGCCTCTGACAATAGCTCTTCTCCGCGGTGCAGGACGTTCACAAACACTATACAGTAAGACAGTGCTTCTCAATTATTTTCTGTTACGCCCCCCCTAGCAAGAAGAAAACAATTCGCGCCCACCACCCACTTTCTGCCGCAACTATAAATTATAACTTTTTTCTATAATATAGTTACAGGTATATCTCATTATATCGTATCCTTGTTAACATAAATAAAACAAAAAGAAAGAGATATAGTTCAACTTACAAGAATAACTTTAACATTTTTTATTAGTCTGTAAAAGAAAGTGCATCAATTTGCCTTAAATTTAAAAATAATAATATCCTTGTTACATTTTTGACAAACTTACCACACCATTTGCTGCTGAAAATAAAATCAATAAATAATTAATTCAAATTGACTTCAGAAACATTAACTCAGGAGCACAATATATAAACACTTTAACCTACAAAACAAGAACAAATAGAACAATTTGTGCTGATTTTTTTTCTCAAAATGAGGAAGCCAAGATTAATGGCTACAATGAGCACGTTTTGCAGCGCACAGCTTCTCAAAGCGAGGTTTGAAGCATGACACTGCAACTCTCAGCTCCTGCTCAATGTATATACTCGCTGCGCCAATGGGCAATGAGGGCGCCACTGCCAACTACTGGAGTGGATGTGCAATTACACTTTCTTGTAGTACGGCGGAAAAAAAGCATGTTCTCCTGGGTCACACGCGCCCCCCTCAGCATCCCATCGCGCCCCCCCAGGGGGGCGCGCCCCACTATTTGAGAAGCACTGCAGTAAGATCACAAAAAATCCCGCGGGAATGTGCGAGGCAACAGCATCACGCGTCTAAGCCAATCAGCTTGCGAGATTGAGTTGAGTGGGCGGGAGGCAACAGCATTACGCGTCTAAGCCAATCAGCTTGCGAGATTGAGTTGAGTGGGCGGTCCCTGCCTGAACTGGGGAGGAGGGGCACTTCAGTCTGTCATTTGGAAACAATGGACGCAGCGTGCCTTGGGTCCCTGCCTTCCACTTGCTTACATGTGAGTTTCAGCACGAATTTTGAATTTTATATATATATAAAAAATTTTTATTAAAATACCACGATGTACCAAGACCGCGATGCTCAAATCGCGAAGTGGCAAGGGATGACTGCATTCTGTAATGATGACCAATATCACTGCTCTTTTAATAAAACTGCCCAAATCTATTCGATGTTCAAAACTCTTGTTATCAATACAATAGTAGGACTGTAGGGGCAAAACAACTACACAGTGCAAAACTCTCAAAACAATTAAGATCCAGCTCCTGTCAGACTCTATTTAATCATTTATCAGCCACCATACATGTCTCGATAGATTTACCTGTACCAACAGTACTCTGAGAGCGCAAACCTCTGCCAAGCACAGCAAGCCCCAAAAATGTCAAAAATCATTCTATCGCGAAATGTTAGTTATTCCGTCTTTTAAAACAATTCCTGGCTCCAGAACTGGATCTGGATAATTTATAAAACTTAATAGAGACTTTTTTTGTCCCAAGCTGCACCTCTGGTAAACTTGAACAGACTCCACATGTACCTTTTTTGTGTAATCCTGATAACGAACGCACCCAAACCGAGGGTGAGACCGAACCACCCTGACGGAGATAATTAATTCATATCATCTTGTAAACATTTCATATAGACTTCTCTATCATGCTGTTTGGCTTTTGTTTTTCGAAGTCCATAATTAAAAATAAGTCATAGTAAGCAAAGATCCTGAACTTATGAATTAGAGGTAAACGATGTAATGAATGTATATTACTTCATGTGTACTTGACTTTTAAAGATTGAATGGATCTTTGTTTAAACATCACCTTCCTGTAGAAGATGCAGATGTGTGACAGGTGTTTTGTTGTGTTGCAGGTGGAGGATGCCCTGTCCTACCTGGACCAGGTGAAACTGCAGTTTGGAAATCAGCCCCAGGTGTATAATGACTTCCTGGACATCATGAAGGAGTTTAAGTCTCAGAGGTGAAGTTCGATTTATAGTTGTGACTTAAAGAATAATGTTTTAATGTATCTCTAAAATAAAAGGTTTAATTTACTTTAATTCCTTATATAGTATTGACACGCCTGGGGTGATCAGTCGAGTGTCTCAGCTCTTTAAAGGTCACCCTGACCTCATTATGGGCTTCAACACCTTTCTGCCGCCTGGATACAAGATTGAGGTACAGACCAACGATCTGGTGAACGTTACCACACCAGGGCAGATCCACCACATCACACCGCATGGTATCTCGGTGCAGAACATTCCTCCGACAACTCCAGCACCGCACCAGAGCCACCTGAGTGCACAAGCCTCCAGCACGGGCGCCGCGCCATCCACACAGCCTACACCGAAAAACAAGGTAGTGCTTCGACGAATGAAGTCATCATGATACAGTGTCCACATGACGTATTCAAAGCTTTTTTTGGTGTCTTTGTTCGAATTTTCTTCAAGCTACAGTTTTACGAAGAAGAGGTTCGTGTCCAAAACATGAAAAATTGATTAAAGAAAAACTTCAGAATAAAATAAATTAAAATTAGATAGCTCCCTTGTAGTGACTACCTTTAGTTATCTTTATTTTATTTTTATATATATATATATATATATATATATATATATTTTTTTTTTTTTTTCCTTTATGGAGTAGTTAATTGTTAGCCTCGCTTACAGCACGTAATCGTCAAGCCGTTGTTTCAACAGACATAAGCAACATAAAATTTATTTCCATCCAGCATCAGTTTCATTTTGCATGTCATTCGGAAATCAAAGTGCCAGAGTCTGGAGGAAGACTGGGGAGAAGGAAATGCCAAAATGCCTGAAGTCCAGTGTCAAGTACCCACAGTCAGTGATGGTCTGGGGTGCCATGTCAGCTGCTGGTGTTGGTCCACTGTGTTTTATCAAGAGCAGGGTCAATGCAGCTAGCTATCAGGAGATTTTGGAGCACTTCATGCTTCCATCTGCTGAAAAGCTTTATGGAGATGAAGATTTCATTTTTCAGCACGACCTGGCACCTCCTCGCAGTGCCAAAACCACTGCTAAATGGTTTACTGACCGTGGTATTACTGTGCTCAATTGGCCTGCCAACGCTCCTGACCTGAAGTCCATAGAGAATCTGTGGGATATTGTGAAGAGAAAGTTGAGACACCAGACCCAACACTGTGGATGAGCTTAAGAAACAATTTGGAAACATGAAGCGTAATAAAGTTTATCCTTTTGGTATCGTTTGTTAAACATGCTACAGAACATAAAATCTCACGCACAAACATGAACTTGGATACTGTACTGGAATAATAATTGAAAAAGATTTTAACACAACAGTTCAGAGAAAACCGTCGTTTCTCAGGAGAAAGTCTTATTTCTTCAGAAGAGACATCCAGCATTTTCCATCGCTTAGTCAGAGAAGACGCACAGCGTTTGAGTGGTATAGAGCTTAACTGGTTATTAAAACGCACACAAAAAAAAGAGGCTCATTGACAACTTGTGTGCGAATGAGGAAAAATGGGCGGGACATTAGCTCAACCAATCAGGAGAAAGGAGGACAGTGGTGCAAAACCACGACTAGTCAAGGGCCTACTATATTTGATTATTTTTTTCATCTTTCCTTTATATAGCACAAAACATTGAGCCATGGTTGACCTATTTCTCAGTTCTGTGTATATATTATATTACAAATACATATATGTTTACTAATTATTATATTCCAATTTGTCTATGCTAGATATGTTGACCAACTGTAGAAAGCAACCCCCCCCCCAAATATTAGTGTGACTTTTTTCCTTTCTTTTTCTTTTATCAGGCGTGTGTGTGTGTATACGCTGTATATTATTAGTTATACCAATAATCTGAAACAGGCAAATTGGTTCAGAGGTATAACAGGGGATTTCCACCTGTTTTGGGATTTTCTGAGCACAGAGTTTATTGGTTGTGTCACACTTCACACAAATGCTGAATGACTCTCATGTGAAAGTAAACACCGTACTTTTATTAAAACATTTGTTGCTCAAAAGTATTAATTTCTTTGGACTTTGCGTCAAAGAAATTCTGACTGACAAACTGATTCCATTTTGGAGGTTAAAGTTGATGCAGTCCCCTGGGCCATTCTTGTGAATGCGATATCTCAAACACTATGTCGTTTTCTTCAAGCTTTGAACAAAGGCCCACCTTAACTCGGTGTGAACGCAAGGTGGTAGGTCTCGTTCCAAATTGCACAGGGTAATATTTTCACAAGTGTCTTCCAAACAACCTTTTTAATAGAAAGAGTTACTTATTCAAATTGGACGCTGATATCAGTGAACTTTCTGCTTGCACAGAGCAAGTGTCTGTCCTTAAGCAGTAGCAATGTGTAGGTGGTTTCTCTATCCGCTGCAATCCTGTGTTACTCTGGAAAGGGTGTCACTGTTGGCACAGGAGTTTTACAAGTTGATGTTATGATGGTAAAAACATCTGCCTTTAAATACCAATAAACAAACACCCTCCAAGTTCGTGGCCGTGGTTCTCAGTAGGACAAGGGTGATTCCACCCTCCAGGTTAGGAATGAGGTTCTGGCCCAAGTGGATGAGTTTAAGTATCTCAGGGTTTTATTCACTAGTGAGGGAAGGGTGGAGTGGGAGATTGGCAGACGGATCGCTGCAGCCTCTCCCGTAAAGCGGAGCCTGTACAATTCTGTCGTGGTGAAGAGGGAGCTGAGCCGCAAGTCAAAGCTCTCAATTTACCAGTCAATCTACGTTCCAACCCTCACCTATGGCCATGAGCTTTAATTAGTGACCGAAAGAACAAGATCACGGGTTCAAGCGGCTGAAATGAGATGGCGGGTCTCTCCCTAAAAGATAAGGTGAGCGGCTCAACCATCCGTGGAGAGCTCGGAGTAGAACCGCTGCTCCTCCGCATTGAGAGGGGCCAGTTGAGGTGGCTCGGGCATCTGCTCAGAATTTCTCCCGAACGCCTCCCTGATGTGGTGTTTCGGGCATGTCCAACCAGGAAGAGACCCAGGGGTCGACCCAGAACATGCTGGAGGGACTATGTCTCTCGGCTTGTCTGGGACCGCCTCGGTGTCCCCCCGGAAGAGCTGGAGGAAGTGGCTGGGGAAGAGGACGTCTGGACCTCATTGCTTAGTTTGCTGCCCCCGCGACCCAACCCTGGATTAAGCAGAAGGAGATGAGATGAGGCACAGACAGGCCGTACGTATGACCGTATAACCCGTGAGATTGCACCTCCCATTTCTTAAGTTGTTCAACATTTAAATGCGAGTGTTTCCAGTCATCCCAACATGTTCACGTGTCAGGGTGCAAGAAACCAGATTTACAAAAGTGGTGAAAACAAGGGATTGTTATGACAGTGAATGTTCATGACTTAGTAACCCATGCTATTGGTTTAAAAAAAAGTGACAAACTTCCATATTTACAATTTTCATTTTAACACAGCATAGACATCGGTCTGTGTTCCCAAATCACTACCACATCTGGTCCCCATTACTTTGTGTATACAGAGTGCTGCAGCAGATGCAGTAGCGGCTTGTGATTGAAGCAAGAACCAGCTTCTGAAATGATAGTGTGATTCGCCAAATGTACCGAACACTGAAACATACCAGCAAATGCCTCACGCCTTCAAGATTTTTTTTTCATACTGTTCATGTGGATGAAATGTCCAATATTGCATTAATCTCTTATTTCATGTTTAAAATACTTGTTTTATGCTGTTGTGGTGGTTGCAATTTCTCCAGTACGGAAGTTCTTTTTGGAGTCAAGTTGCTGCCTTACTGTATCATTTATTATAACGCACGATGTATACTGCTGCCTTGTACAATGTAAACATGTTTGTGAATTCCATAACATGCTGCATTACTGCTCCACTACACTGTCAGCTTACTTCTCACTCGAGATTATAGCTTGTTGCCCAATCATGTCCACAAAAGTAAGGGATTGGTGGCTGTATTCGGTCCACTGCATTTCAGGTTTTGGTAGCCAGCAATGTTGAAAACCCTATGTGTAGCCCTGGAGAAGGCGCTTATGTAACATTTTTGAAAGGAGATTCCGGTTTCAGTGCTTTGTAATGAAGCAGGAGCGTAAAATTCTCCATTGCAGGAACGTTTTCGTGGTTATAATGGTTGATGCGCTACTGTGGTTTAAGAGAAATGGCATTTGAAGACATTTATTTGAAAGCAATCTAAAAAAAAAAAAACCAACCCCTCTGTTTCTGACTACAACATTAGTAAATATTTTTTTTCATTTATTCACATCTCACTTCCGGTGGAATTTCAGCAAGGAGAGATTACTATTGGTTTTTCCAGACTATACATCGCTCCAGAGTACAACTTGCATTGGCCAAAGAATACCTAATAAAGAAGAAAAAAAGACATACAAGTCGCACTGGACTATAAGTCGCAAACTCATGGAAATTGTCTACCTTGACTTGGAAATCTGCTGGCAGTTTTTGTGACGTTGTGGTCCTTGCTCTGATGGAGAGGTGATTGCGTTGCATGAAGCGGTAACATCAAGGAAGTCCTCACGCAAAGTTATTTATATTCATCTCCTTGACAACTACCTGGACGTGGTGACGCAACTGCACTGTTGACAAGCCTTTCCCTGAGGAACGTTGTGCAAGCCCCCATGTGCGAGCTCGTTCCTCTAGCTGTGACCATCTAGCTTTTAGCCCGCGATTAACTTTTTTTCCCCCTTCATTGCAGTAACAGTAATCTCTGCTTTTCTGCCCTCTTGTTGCCTTCCTGCGGTTGAGAGTGTAAAAATAAACATGTGAAATTATGTTCGTTATTATGACGAGCAGAATTATAAGTTATGATTTCACTACAGGGACGTGGAGACGCAACTGCACTGTTGAGAAGCCTCTCCCTGCAGCACGTTGCTCAAGCAGCCATATGTGAACTGGTTCCTCTAGCTGTGGCCATCTCGCTTTTAGCCCGCGATTAGCTTGTTTTTGTTTTCTTCATTGCAGTAATAATAATCGCTGCTTTTCTCCAGTCCCTCACAAGTTTCTCCATCACTCCAAACTTTCTTTCTGCTGCTCGAGTACCATTTTCTGCTGCATATTCTGCAGAATAGGATTTTCTTTTTGGGGCCATTTCTTCAGTGGTAGATGAGCAGGTACTGGTACCCCAGCATAGATTGCCCTCTTGTGGTTGAGTGTAAAAATAACAAACGTGAAATTGTCTTATTATTATGACAAACAGAATTATATGTAATAATTTCACATAAGTTGCTCTGGAGTATTAGTCGCACCTTCAGCCAAAATATGTAAAATAGTGCGACTTATAGTCCGGAAGATACAGTACACCTCTCTCTTCTTGTCCTCTTTAGCCACTGCAGTCTCCGGCACTGACGCCCAGCAGTCAGCCCAATCCGTCCATCCCGCCATACGCCTCACCTCGTTCCCCTCCTCTCCACCCGCACACCCCCATCAGCGGCACCCCGAACGCCCCCCCACTGCAGAACAACCAGCCTGTGGAGTTTAACCACGCCATTAACTACGTCAACAAGATCAAAAATCGCTTCCAAGGCCAGCCAGACATTTACAAAGCTTTTCTGGAGATCCTGCACACATACCAGGTAGAAGGTTTATTCCATGCACTTCAACACCGTGTCCTTCAAAGTCTCACCTGTTTATTCTCAGTGTGTCTTGGGTTCTGCAGAAGGAGCAACGTAATGCTAAAGAGGCAGGGGGAAACTACACACCAGCCCTGACCGAGCAGGAGGTTTACGCTCAGGTCGCACGCCTCTTCAAAAACCAGGAGGACCTCCTCTCAGAGTTCGGGCAGTTTTTACCGGATGCAAGCAGCTCCATGGTGAGGGATCACTAATAAATCAATAGAAACTTAAAAAAAAACAAAAAAAAAAAACTGAATTTGTACAGTGTTGACTCACTCACAGTCTCTTTGTGTCTGTGTTCATAAGCTGCTGGGAAAGACTACGGCAGAGAAAGCAGAATCTGTTCAGAATGATCATGGAAGTACCGTAAAGAAACCACAGTTGAACAACAAGCAGAGGCCGAACCAGAACGGCTGTCAGATTCGCAGACACTCAGGTTCTGCTGCAACTACACCACCTGTAAAGGTAATAGTAAATAAACCCAGGAATCTGTCATAAGTAAGTTATTTAAAAACGTACCTCTAGCTTGATATGCTGATTAGTACTTGGTTGTTGGGTGACAGAGGTGATTGTTGATTGGCAGTTGGGAATCAGTGATGTATAATGTTGGCTTGCTGTGAAGCAGTGGTGATCACTGATTAGTTAAGTGGTTGACTATTGAGAAATGGTTGTCACCGATTGGCTTGTTGGAAACGGACGTTGTTGCGAAAGAGTGGTGATTATTGAATTGGATGTGATCAATGATTTTTGTTTTTGTTTTTGAGAAATAGTGTTGATCATCTATTGGTTGTTAGAAAAACAATTTCGATCAGTGATTGGTTGTTGGGAAACAGTTTTGATAAGTGTTTCTTGATGAAAACCTACACAGCACAGTACAGTGAAACGTTACATCATGACGGAGAGTCGCCTGAACCTGCTCTCTTTGAGAAAATTGGCTCGGGAGCTGTCGAAAAGAGTTACATCCATCAATACGACTTGTTAGTACGATAACTTGGGAAGGAAATAACATAGGAACACCAAATTTGATGAGAGTCTGTCCAAGAACCTCATACACTCTGAGGGAAATAATCCATCCACACAGCCCAGGTGCTGAGACCAGATCAGATGGGTGGCAAAATTTTGGGAATGGTGGGTTCAGTGTTGTAGTGCTATCTGTAATTTAATTATTTTAAGAAGGAAATGTGAGATTACTTTTTTAATGCACCTCTGTGTGTGCACATTTCAGAAAAAGCCCAAGTTACTGAATCAGAAGGAGTCGTCTGTCACAGAGGCCAGCAAGCATGGAATCGGTGCAGAGTCACTGTTCTTTGAGAAGGTTTGACTGACGATTACCTTAAAGTTACTGATCCTCTTTCTGGCCCATTGCATTTATGCGGCTGTGTTTTTTTTTATTTAAAGGTGCGGAAAGCCTTACGGAGTGCTGAGGCTTATGATAACTTCCTGCGGTGCTTGGTAATCTTTAATCAGGAAGTGATCTCGCGTGCGGAACTTGTGCAACTGGTGCTACCATTCTTGGGGTAAGTGCGACCCCATCACTGCCACTGCATGTTGTTTTCTGTGTTTTGATTTGGATTATGGAAATTACTCACGTGTAGTAATTTAAATAAAAAATGTGCTGGTATCCCATCAGGAAGTTCCCAGAGTTGTTCACTTGGTTCAAGAACTTCCTGGGCTACAAGGAAATGTCCCACTTGGAGAGCTACCCCAAAGAGCGAGCAACAGAGGGCATCGCCATGGAGATAGACTACTCATCATGCAAGAGGCTGGGCTTCAGTTATAGAGCACTGCCTAAGAGCTTCCAGCAACCCAAATGCACAGGAAGATCCCCACTATGTAAAGAGGTGATGTCTGTCTAAAGCACACTTACCTCATGTTGTAAGTTCAGTCCCTGTGAGCTGCCGCACACCACTGAAGCTTTATCAATCGAACTTATATCTGCTTTACTTCCTTCTCTCCCGAAATTATGGGAAGTCATGTAATCACTCGATTCACTAGGAAGGTAGATACCCCAATTGGTCACTCGGGACATTTGAAGGCTACTTTATCAGAACCGCCCCAACACTTCAAATGTATTTTCTCTGTTTTTCTTCAGAATGACTGACAGAATACAACAATTTTCAAAAGTTCATAATCTCACCGGTTTTCAAGATACAGTGGTACCTTGACTTACGAGTTTAATCCGTTTCGAGGGCAAGCCTGTAAACTGAAAAGTTTGTTAGAGGAAACAGTTGTTCCCATAAGAAATAACAGAAAACCAATTAATCCATTCCAACCCCCTCGCAAACTCGTATAACCTGCCACAAACATGAATATTTGACCTAATATATTAAACATAAACATGTACAAACAATGAATATTTCATAATAATAATAATACATGTACATTAACCTTAATAATGATTAATAATAATAAAACAAGAATAAACAATAAGTCAACTAACCCTTCCGATCATCGACTGCGGCAAAGATGTCACTTGGGCACGCAGGAGGTGGTGCATAACAGAGGAGAATTTTGTGCATGTGCACACTACGAATGCCAGCAAAGAAAGGCTCATGGTGAACTTCCACAAGGCCAGTGCTTCTCAAATAGTGTGTGTGTGTGGGGGGGGGACCCTGGTGAACATGCTTTTTTTGCCATACGGTACTAGAATTAAGTGTAATTGCGCATCCACTACAGTGGTGCTCTCATTGTCGCGCTATGGTGTAGGGAAAAGCACCGAGCAAACGATATGAAGTACAGTAAAGCCCTGTAGGGGGCGTCACACAAAATTATTGAGAAGCACTGCACAAGGCGTTCTTGGAGCACGGAGGAATATACGCGGAAGAATACGAGGCAAATCAGCCTTGAAAAGCCATTTCCCCAGCAGAAATTGAAATTTTACTCTGGATGGGGCAGATTTTTGGCGGGATTGAAGCTCGTATCATGGGAAATTCGTTATTAAAGACACTTGTAAATCAAGGTACCGCTATATTTCAATAAACGCCATGTCATTATAATTCCTGCAGTCTCCTCCTTTCAACCCAGTCACTATCTGGTTTTTCAATTTTTGGTCGTTCAGACTCATCTTGTCAGATCCGATCGCGCATGTCTTCAATGAATCAAGAGACATAATGTGAAGTATTTTTTTCAGTAAATTTGCACTCAGTATAAAGGATTTTTTTTTTGTTTCATGTTCCTGATCTAATCTGGGTTTTTTTTTTCCTCTCTCTCTCTTCCCTTCTCCAGGTGCTAAACGACATGTGGGTTTCATTTCCTTCCTGGTCGGAGGACTCGACCTTTGTCAGTTCTAAGAAGACGCAGTATGAAGAGCACATCTACAGGTGTGAGGACGAACGTTTTGAGGTGAGACCTTGGGGCTAATGGGGAAATATAAGCACGTCCATTTTTATCATCAGTGAATGTGTGAAGGTTCTGAGATCGCAATGTTTGTCTTGTACCTGATCCAGTGACATGTGTTCAGTGTACCTTGACTGTTTTCAATATGTCTATCGTTCTGTGGCTGTCTTCATAATATGCTGCATTTAGAAACTAGATATTTAAGTTTAATCAGGTTGTCCATAGTGTGTGTCTGCTGTGTTAGCCCTGTAATGGACTGTTCGCCTGTTCAGGGTGTAACCCCACTTTTCACTTGAGGTCACCTGGGATTGAGTGCAGTTTCTATCCTCAAACCTGATGGATGAATGGTATAGATACTACATGGATGGGTGTCGTGATAGAAATTGTCTACGAGGTGAATTTTGCTGCACGTCATGGGTTGTAGTATTTCAGTGTGACATGAATTACTCTCACACAAGGGGTGCAGCCGCAGATGGAGTAGCCTACGGTAATGTAAATTTTGTAAATGGGAACCAGACTGTTTTAAGTCACACAAGCATTTTTCCTCAGTATTTTTATCCTGTCTGGTTGTATCAGGACACCTCCGATATCATTACTCTAATGTATCATATCACCTAAAAGGGGCAGGGTTATTCTGAGCCGCACGCTGATTATTTGAGCCGACTGTATGCACAAAAAAATATAGAGATATTTTTACTCTTTTTTTTTTTTTTTTTTTTTTTTTTTTTTTTTTTTTTTAACGGGTTAGAGAAACATGACTAACAGTAAAGGACAAACCATCAATAAAATAATGGATTTTATACACCATAGTCTCGAGTCTGGTATAATGGTAATGAATCTCCTGTTTTAAATGGTTCACCTCTAGTTGGATGTGGTTCTGGAAACAAACCTCGCCACTATCCGGGTCTTGGAGTCGGTACAGAAAAAGCTCTCGCGCATGTCTGCTGAAGAACAGGCCAAATTCCGATTAGACAACACACTCGGTGGCACTTCTGAGGTCATCCACCGTAAAGCCATCCAGAGGATATACGGAGACAAAGCTCTAGATATCATTGATGGATTGAAGAAGAACCCTGCTGCCTCCGTCCCCATCATACTGAAGAGGTATATACATATATATATGATGATGGATTTGGTGTGTGTGTGTGTGTGTGAATAATGCTACAGCAGCATGGTTGAAAGAATGCATCTGACTGGTCAGAATGTGCTTGGTGTGTACAGAGCAGCTAGGACTTGAGTTTGAGGTTTGACTTCTAGATCAATGCGCTTGTGATGGCAGTACAGTAGGCCATCGACATTCGCAGGGGTTCGGTTCCGAGCCCTCCCGCAAATTGAGATAATCCGTGAGTTCTGTACCTGGAAGTAAAACCCCATGTATCACGTCACATGCGCGAATGAGCAGCCGGAAGTAAAAAACTATGTATCTATTACATGTGCTAAAATATGCTTCTTAAACACATTCTATAGACAGTCTTACCCATTAATACAGTATTAATGTAATAAAATATAGTCATGATTAAGAAATATTTTCAATTTTTACTCTTATTTTTATTGATGATAAAAGATAAACATTATACAGCATATACTGTTGTGAAGCACTCGTTTTAAAGTCTTTTTCAGTGATTATTCCAGTACAGTACCCAAGTTAATTCTGAGAATGTTTGTGCGTGAGATTTTATGTTCTGTAGCATGTCTAACAAACGATACCAAAAGGATAAACTTTATTACGCTTCATGTCCTTTTTACATTGAACTTGGAGTGACGTCTCCAAGATGGCGCTGCCTAGAGGACAATGTCGCAGAGTTCTCAGAGTCAAATTGTTTCTTTGTTCGTTTTAATTTGTTTTATTTGTTTGTTTATGTTTTGCACTATGCTTGTCTATGATCGGTCGACCCGACTACAGCTATGAGCAGCTTCGGCTTCGGGCAACTAAGCACACAACAACTTCTATCTTGAGCTAATATGCTATGGGAGCTCAATGCTAACCGCACCCCGGCTAACAATAAGCTAGGGCGGCGTTCTCAGAGGCTTGGTTAGCACTTCCGGCCATACTGCTTGAAAATGTTCGGTCCCTGCGAAACAATATGGACAAGCTTCATGCTCAAATTGCAGAGGGATCTACAGGACTGTGTTTCTGTGAAACATGGCTCAAGAAGAGTACACCCGATGAGGCGATTGCTCCAGCCGGCTACACGGCCTTCATCCCCTGCAATCTCAAGCGTCGGAGTCGTCGTTCGACCCTTCCCGCCTGGGCTTCTTGTGAGCTGGGGTGCGGCTCGCATTGAGCTGCCTACCATAGCATATTAGCTCTGCTAGCCGCACCCCAGCTAACAAGCCCAGTTGAGCGTGCTTAGTTTAACACGCCCGAAGATACTCCGATCTTATAGCTATAGTAGAGTCAACCGGTCGTAGACAAGCATAGTGCAAAACATGAACAAACAAATTAAAACAAATCAAAGAAACAATTTGACTCTGAGAACTCCGCGACGTTGCCCTCTGGGCAGCGCCATCTTGGAGACGTCACTCCAAGTTCAATGTAAAAGTGAACCCGTGAACAACAAGTGAACATGAAGAGTACTGTATTAAAGTTTATCCTTTTGGTATCGTTTATTAAACATGCTACAGAACAAAAAATCTCATGCACAAACATGAACTTGGGAACTGTACTGGAATAATAATTGAAAAAAAATTTAATACAACAGTTCAGAGAAAACCTGTCTGAGAAAACCGTCGTTTCTCAAGAGAAAGTCTTATTTCTTCAGAGGAGACATCCAGCGTTTTCTATCGCTTAGCCAGAGAAGAAGCACAGCGTTAGAGTGGCATCATCGAGCTTAACTGGTAATTAAAACACCCACAAAAAAGAGGCTCATGGACAACTTGTGCGCGAATGAGGGAAAAGGGGCGGGACATCAGCTCAACCAATCAGGAGAAAGGAGGACAGCCATTGGCTGAATTTGAATCACATGCCAGTTGCTCTGCAATCAGAAAATACTCAAACCATTGGTGCAAAACCGCGAATAGTCAAGGGCATACTGTACCTGATTGTTTCTATAGGAATAGCTGACATTGGAACGGCTATCAGACAGACAGCTCCACTCAAAGACATTATGACTAATTATAAGCTGATTTGATGCTATAGCGGAGACCATGTGAGCATCAGCCACATCAGAATCAGATGATTTTCAGGACGACTGACAAACCAATCGTTCACTTCACATGTTTCGGATTCTGAGCCGGTCTTTATGATATGATTACGTCCCTGTTGTGCGATCGTGTATAATGTTGTGGTCATGTGCACGCTTCAAGCCACAGGCTAATATCGCAAGTGTGTCAGTTTTTCGCAATGAGCGAAGACCTAAACCTCGCAGTTTGAATTCATGAAAGGACAAGAAGCAACCATGAAAACATTCAAGGCATAAACCTGATCACACATGTAAAGCACTAGCACTGAGCTGAGTATGAAAGTGAGGGGGGGGAACTGCAGAGTTTACGAGTTCCAGCCATCGCTGCACAATTAAACACCTTTTGGAGAAACGAGTAGACGGGGCAACCGCTAAAACCACACTGCTGGGGGAGGATCCGATAAGGTTCGGATCCCAAATCCTGGATCCCAGACAGGTTACATAACCTACTGTACTATATAATTATCATAATGATGATGAATTTTAATAACACTGGGTGTAGTACTTGTTATCATGAAATTATCTGTGTTTCTACTTCTGCTTCCACCGTGCTTACTTATAATATTAATAATAATAATAATAAATAATAATAATTATTATTATTTTCATCACTGTATTTTTCGGACTATAAGGTGCACTTAAAATCCTTTGATTTTCTCCAAAATTGACGGTGTGCCGTATAATCTGGTGTGCGTTACACGTATTGATGAAGCCGCACTGCTTGATGGATTGTCGAAGCATTATGGCTACTATAGTCCGGTGACTCGCTGAGTAATACGTGAGTGGCTATGTGAGAAGTTTACGCCAAGAGACCGGAAGGCTTTTTCCACGTATCTTTGTCCCCATTGATCTGCCACTCCATGCACGCCCATCTCACTGATATTATCAAAACCCAAGTGAAGCAAACTAACTCGGAGCTTACCATCATTCCGGGTGGATTAACCAAAGAACTGCTATAGATGCGCCTTATAGTCCGCAAAATACAGTATTATTATATTGGTGCCGCCTCTGCCGTAAAGCGGAGCGTCTGTTGTGGTGAAGATGAAGCTAAGCTGAAAGGCAAATTTTTCATTCAACCAGTTGATCTACATTTCAACCCTCACCTATAGTCACAAGCTTTGAGTAGTGACTGAAAGAACAAGATCACAGATAGTAGTGGCTGAAATAAGCATCCTTCGCAGGGTGACAGGGCTCTTTTTTAGAGGCTTCAAGAAGTTTGGCCATCCAGGAGGAGCTCGGAGTAGAACCGCTGCTCCTCCGCATTGAGAGACGCCGCTTGAGGCGGCTTGGGCGTCTGGCTAGAAGACCTCCCGAACGCCTACCTGGTGTGGTGTTTCAGTCATGGCCAACTGGTAAGAGACCCCGGGGTGACCCAGAACATGCTGGGGGGATATGTTAATTTATTAATGAATTGCTTATATATCACTGTTGTGGGCTGCCGAGTGGTACATCAACAAGGTGCGTGACAGTTAACACAGAGATTGCAAGTGCGAATCCGGGTTAATGCCACAGCTGGGAGTCCATGTGAGCTAATTGGTTGACCTCTCATGGGAGGGAGGCCGGCATACACTCACTTTTCCGTCGCTCACAACAATTGCCAGCCGAACATGGGCACCTGTGAGCTCATTTGTACGAGGGGACAGATTGCGCATTCCCTCCGACTGTGTTCGACCGTCCCCAAAATACGCATGCGCCACATTTTAAAAAGATGCGGCTGGATAGCATCGCATATCAAGGAGGGGGCATGCGCATGCCTTTGCCCCTCCCCGATTGGTGGTGGTCGTGTGATAGGGAGGGAAATATCTGATGGGTGGGAATTGGATACGAATAAATTAGGGAGAAAACCAGGAAAAATAAATAAACCACTATCATGAGGAATAGTATAACAGAAATAAAATTGTGTAGTTGTATGAAAATAAAGAACTTGCACACTCTGCTTGCTTTCCAAGCATGCACTATTTTCGTATAACAACATTGATTGTCATGTTATTCACTCGCAGCTGATCGGAATCCTGTTGTGATTTGGTTAGATTCGGCTAGAGTGAGTCTGCAGCCTGTGTTTTCTGTTGTGTGGTTGCTAGAGTCGCACCTTCTGACCAGGCAAAGTCAGGAATTCTGAAGAGTAATCACTTCCTTGTGCTTTTTGATTCGCTCAGGGGTTTATCGTAATGCTGTTGGTCGTAACGTTCATCATTCTGTGTTCGTGTTCAAGGTTAAAGCTGAAGGAGGACGAGTGGAGAGAAGCACAGCGGGGCTTCAATAAAATATGGCGGCAGCAGAATGAGAAATATTATCTGAAGTCCTTAGATCACCAAGGAATCAACTTCAAGCAGAACGACACCAAGGTGCTTCGCTCCAAATCGCTCCTGAATGAGATCGAGAGCATTTACGATGAGGTAACATGTCCAGTTTTATCCAGTTTTATTCCAGTCCTGTTCTGTAAAAAGCGCTCAGAAATGTGCAGAACAATGCAAATTCCATCTCGGACACACACATGCACAGAGTACTCAGTCTGCCTAGTTGCATGATTTTTTGATAAGTTGATTAAAAAAAAAAAAAAAATGAAGATGCTGGATTACTGATGGGTTGGGGTTTCGAGCCCCACTAACAGCTCATTGCCACTGCCCCCCAGTGCAGCTAACTGTCTATGCTAAGTGTCTATGGTGTGAGGTTCATGTAAAAGAACCATTGTTGACTTTCATCAAGAAGAGCTGCATAGCCGTCAGCGTGTTTTTGCCCTGTGATGACCCGGCAAGCTATCCAAAGTGTGCTCTGCCCTCAGCCGCAATCGCCTGAGAGGGGCGTGAGCCTACCTGCAACTTTAATTAGGATTAAGTGCTTTAGAAACCGTTGCATTTTGTCATGGTAATGTTTTTACATCCTGGAAATTTTGAATCATAAACCAAATATTATGAATGAAAGCGAATGAAAAATTGAGTGAATCCTGATATGCACAGTTGTATATTCAGTGTTCATCGGAGCGAAAATGCTAGTATTCATCCTGACAGCATAATTTGTGTGTATGAAACAAAAATAATCATAAAAAGCACAAAACTGTGTAATTTTATATTTTATCCCATGGATTACTAGTAGTGGAGGTAAACAATCAGATCAATGTATTTGTTCAGAAAACAACTATGGCAGTAATTTTAAGAAATTTTTGGTGTCACTGGTGACTTGAACCGGGGGGGGGGTCTTGTGGACACTGAGAGACGTCACATTCTAGTGCCTCTGAGGAAGAGAACACTGCTAGAGATGAGTGTGATGGTGAATCCAAAATAGCTCACAACTCGCCTGTCCTGTCGCTACACGTTTTTCCATGGTTTCTGCGCTCGGTGTTTGTGCGGCTCAGCACCGGCCGATAGAGTGTTATAGTGCACGGAGTCAATTCCAGCTAATCCAATGACTGCGTCAATCAGAAGGCCAGTCAAAGTCAAAGGCAGAAATGCCTGGTGTCGTAGCACTAGGGCGTGCTTTAAAATTGGGTGTACACTGATGTTGCTGGATCGCTGATGTACTGCCTGATCTTACTTCCTGCATGGCAGCTCTGTGTGTGACTTTTTTTTTTGTTTGTTTTGTTTCTTTTTCTGTCTGAATTTCGCTCTGGGATAAATAAAGTATTTATTTATCTTTCCACCTGATCATTTTAAGTAACTAGTAACACTAATTCAGCACAGGTACATTTGAACCCTAATCCCGCCTTCAGCAACACTGTGCGCTGCCATTCAGAGTTCACTCATTTTTGAGACCAACAGCCTTCCAGTTTGATGTGACTGGCACCTGGTGGCAATTTCAGAACTAAATATAATTTGGAAAAACGCCATTCGGAAACGTCATCAAACTGTGGAAAAATTTTCAGACTTTTGGTACTACTACTACTACTATTTTTCCTTTCAGCTTTTTCCCTTTTTCAGGGGTTGCCACAGTGAATCATCTGATTTGCATGTTTGATTTGGCATGGGTTTTTACATCGGATGCCCTTCCTGACAAAACTCTTCAGCAAGGGACAGAAACACGCTGACGGCTTTGCAGCTCCTCTTTACAAAAGTCAGCAATGGTTCTTTTACATGAACCTCTCACCATAGACAGTGACAGCCATGGCCTGCCTTTGATAACCCAGTTAGATGCACTCGGGGGGACAGTGACAACCTTGTGGAGAGTGGGACTCGAACCCCCAACCTTAGGATCAGCGATCCAGCACCCTATACCACCAGGCCACCACTGCCAACTCAGACTCCCGGTACTATGATTGGATAATGTCTTAATTGAAGTGTGACACAGATTTCAAATGAGATCTCTGATTGGCTATTGAGAAATCAGGTCGAGAAAATGTACCTAATTATGCCCGCAATATTGTGCCGTGGGCCTTAGGGCTTGTCATTTTGGCTGGCGCTATATTGTGCTGTGAGCTTTGTGTAGATGTGATGGCAGCGGTGCAGTTGTGCACTGAAGGTGATATTAAAGTTAAACAATGAAAACATTTAAAGCTGTGTTTTTGTTGTATGTGTACAAGACAGAACTGCTGGAATATTAAATAACAAAGGTAACGATCTTGATATGTTTATGAAGCGTCAGGAACAAAGTTCTGAGGAAAACGGGACGCCGGCGAGCGGCCCTCACCTCACCTTCACCTATGAGGACCGGCAGATCTTGGAAGATGCTGCCGCCCTAATCATCCACCACGTTAAGAGACAGACCAGCATCCAGAAAGAGGACAAGTACAAGATCAAGCAGATAATCCAGCACTTCATCCCAGACCTGCTGTTCTCTCAGAGAGGCGCTCTGTCAGACGCCGAGGAAGAGGAGGACGACGAGGAGGACGCCGAGCTTGATGAAGGAGGCCCCAAGAAGCACAATGGTGTAACCGGGAGTCCCAGCAAATCCAAGCTCCTGTTCACCAACACACCGGCTCAGAAACTGCGCTCGTGTGACGACGCCTACAATCTCTTCTTCGTCAACAACAATTGGTACATCTTCCTGCGGCTGCATCAGACGTTGTGTGTGCGCCTCTTGCGCCTGTACACCCAAGCCGAGCGGCAGATTGAGGAGGAACTGAAGGAGCGTGACTGGGAGAGGGAGGTGCTCGGGCTAAAGCGAGACAAAAATGATAACCCTGCTATCCAGCTTCGGCTCAAGGAGCCCAGTGAGTAGATGTGGATGAAGTGATTAAGCTTATACGAACAGCTGTTTTTTGCTTTATATCTGATGGCTTGAGGGTGGATCAGATTGTGTGTTTGGGTTTTAGTTGGACTTGGACACAGATTTAGCCTGTTACATGCAATGTCTCTGTCTTTCAGTGGACATAGATGTTGAAGACTATTACTCCGCCTTCCTGGAGATGGTACGCAATTTACTGGATGGAAACATGGAGGCCTCTCAGTACGAGGACTCTCTGAGGGAGATGTTCACCATCCACGCCTACATCGCCTTCACCATGGACAAACTCATCCAGAGCATCGTCAGGCAGGTCCGTACCCCCTCCTGTCTCAGTCCTGCACTTGTAACCAGTCCTCATGTTGCCAAGGATGTTCGATTGGCATCATGAGGGATAAGCTTACAGTCATATGATATCACTGTGGAAGTGATCGGTCCTGATAAGGGGGGATTTTTATGCTCCGATATGGCAACCCAGGTTGTTTTATAACTCTCTTCACAATTACAACACACGCCAACTGACACAAAAACAAATCAATAATAACTAAGAGTAGGTGGTTCCTGCCCTTACATTTCCTTTCAAGGTTATTTGGCCCCTCGGTTTCTTGGGCAAATTAAAAAAATTAAGTACATCATCAGGAGCCCTCTTTCCTGGGTTACTACCGTGTTTCCCTGAAGGGGTTTGTGCGTCCTTATGACCCCTAGTGTTATGTAAACAGGACTTAAGCCCTTGGCAGATTTAAGTACGCCGGGTAGGTTGAAGGACGGGGTCAGACGAACCCATCCAGGATGTGGGTTGAGTGTGACATGCGCGACCTTACACCATAAAGACATCACTCTATGCACCTGTGACAGGTAATGCTCTAGATCAACACAAATTTAAACCAACAGCTAACAGACTAACTTGATCTACCAGGCGTCTGGGTGTGTGATGAGATTACATTTTATTAATCTATAATTACTAAAAGAAAGGGGGGGTTGTTGAGATTTGGGAACTTTTTGGAATGAGCTGTTTTATATTGGCATGTGGAGCCGGTCTCCTCTTCAGTGCACCTTTTAACAGCCAAAACAAACATTTTACATGCAAGTGCAAATACGGGTTAATGCCACTGCTTTGCGTGGCCAGGAGTCCATGGGAGCTAATTGGTCGAGCTCTCACAGGATGGAGGGATAACATGCTTACTTCCCTGTCACTCACATCGATTGCCAGCCAGTCACAGGCATCTCCGAGCTCACTCGTACAAGGGGTCAGATAGAGCTTTCCCTCCGAGTGTTAGACCCGCCTCCAAATTCGCATGTGCAGCAGTTCGAAAAGAGGCAGGTGGTAGCATCACGTTATGGATGGGCCGTGTGCATGCTTTCGCACCTCCCTGGTTGATGGTGGGCATGTGATAGGAAGGCAATACCTGATGGGTGGGAATCAGTGTTCCCATTAGGCTAAATTGGCGTGACAATGGCACAAATTACTTTAGATTGGCACAAAGAATTATTGGTGCTGTGCCAGTAATTTTCGTCCTTGTTTTAAGTTCCACAATCTACAACTTGTTCATAAAGAGTGTTAAACAACTGTCAAAATGGTAGGCATCTATCGGAAATAGACACCCCCGCACCCACCCTCCCTGTCAAGCAAGCTTCACAGCTCATGCCTCCAGCATCTGCATCTGAACACATTATTGGTACAAGCTTAGTTCTCCTTTAATGGGAGCACTGGTGGAAACTGGATACGACTAAAGTCAGGGAGAAAATGGAGGGGGAGGGGGAAAGCAAATGCATACATTACCTGTCAGTCCTTCCTTCAGAAGCTCCACCCCAAAATCCATGGGCATGCATTGCTAAGGTAACGCAACTAACAAGTGACGCCCAGTTCATGATAAGGGGAGGCTATATACAGGTTGCTGATTGGCTGGAATCGTGTCGTGCGGCTTATTCTGAGAGATTTTGTTTGTTTCTACAGTGCAAGGGCAGGTTGCTGAACGGACACCTCGGGCTCTATCACGAGACACTTACCCAATTTGCCACAAAGGTTATAGGATTAGAAACGGTGACATTGAATGTCTGCAATTAAAGACAAGTTTGGACTCGAAACTTACTTCAGCATTTTTGTCACGCTTTTGATAGTAGACTCTGTCACGGAGCAGCTCTACAGAAGTGCAGAAATTCCACATCAACTTTTTAAATGTGTGAGTCGGTGAGGCAGAAGTCCACAGAAACATGATGAGGAATAAATCCGGAGAGGAACCAGACTCAAGGGTCGACGTGATGCTTGATAGTACCAGTATAAATCGTTTCGCTTCTACTGGGTGACCCAGTAAAACTTCCTCCATGCTAAAGGTACACGGGAAGCAAATGTTTAAAGATAATAAAATATAATTTCCAGACATGACGCTTCCGTTAAAACAGTTTTTATTCATCATGATTGAAAGAACATCCTCCTCCATACGATGACCATCACTGTATGTGCAAGCATGGAGGTGGTCTGTGAAGGCAGTCATGGCTTGATGGGTCATATCGTGTGGGACAGCGGCAATCTCCTGCTGAATCATCTCCGAAATCTAGTATCTCACGCAACGAAGGATGCTGATGAACGTGGCGCATTTTTGGGTTTGTCAGTGTTTCTAAAAGGTTGTGAAGCAACCCTAAAAATATGCCACGTTCTTCAGCATCCGCCACTGCTTGAAATACTAGATTTAGGAGACTTTTCAGCAGGAGATTGCCGCTGTCCCACGCGGCATGACCATTTCTTATTTATTTTCCCCACAAACAATTGTAACACGGATAACTTATTTTATTTATTTTTCTGCCAAGTAGTGAACATAATGCTGTGGTGCCTGGTGTCGGACTGGTATTGCACCAGCTGTTGGTAAAAAGTCCAAAAGACTGTCACTAATAATCACTAAACCGTCGCTAATGTTCACCAACTTCTTTTCCTTTCGGCTGTTCCCTTCAGCATCCTACCAATATATTCACTATCCCTCTTCTGTACATGTCCAAACCATCTCAATCTAGCCTCTCTGACTTTGTCTCCAAAACATCTTGCATGTGCTGTCCCTCTGATGGACTCATTCCCGATCCTATCCATCCTCGTTACTCCC
The DNA here is from genome assembly GCA_024760905.1 of Plotosus lineatus. Taxonomy (NCBI): domain Eukaryota; kingdom Metazoa; phylum Chordata; class Actinopteri; order Siluriformes; family Plotosidae; genus Plotosus; species Plotosus lineatus. The sequence goes on along the minus strand of CM045742.1, from coordinate 2,053,611 downwards.
AAAGAGAACCTCAACATGTTCATCTCTGCTACCTCCAGCTCTGCCTTTTGTCTTTTCCCCAGGGCCACTGTCTCTAAACCATACAACATCGCTGGCCTGAACACCATCTTGTACATTTTTCCTTTCATTCTTGCCAATACCCTCCTATCACAAATCACACCGGACACGTTTCTCCAACCATTCCAACCTGCCTGCACACACTTCTTCACCTCTTTTCCACACTCTCCACTGCTCTGGATTGTTGAGCCTAAGTACTTAAAATCCTCCACCTTCTTTATCTCTACTCCCTGTAACCTCACCGTTTTTCTTGGGTCTTTGTCATTCACATACATGTATTCTGTCTTACTGAGACTAACCTTCATTCCTCTCATTTCCAGGGAATCTTCTCCTCCACCTCCACTTCTCTAGATTTTCCTGCACTTGTTCTCTGCTCTCACTACAGATCACAATGTCATCTGCAAACATCATCGTCCATGAGGAATCTTATCTCACCTCGTCTGTCAGCCTGTCCATCACCATAGCAAACAAGAAGGGGCTCAGAGCTGACCCTTGATGGAGTCCTACCTCCACCTTGAACTCTTCTGTCACCGACAGCACACTTCACCACTGTCTTACATCTCTCATACATGTCCTGCACCACTCTAACATACTTCTCTGATACTCCAGACTTCCTCATGCAATACCACAGTTCCTCTCTCGGTACCCTGTCATATGTTTCTCCAGATCCACAAAGGCACAATGCAGCTCCTTCTGACCTTCTCTGTACTTCTCTATTAACATCCTCAAAGCAAACACTGCATCTGTGGTGCTCTTTCTTGGCATGAAACCAAACTGTTCACAAATGCTGACCTCTGCCCTTAGTCTAGCTTCCACTGTTCTTTCCCATAACTTCATCGTATGGCTCATCAACTTTATCCCTCTGTAGTTGCCACAACTCTGTACGTCTTCCTTGTTCTTAAAAATGGTCACCAGCACACTTCTCCTCCATTTCTCTGGCATCTGCTCACTCTCTTAAGATCTTGTTGAATGTTCTTGTCAGAAAATCTACTGCTACCTCTTGTAGACACTTCCATACCTCCACTGGTATATCATCAGGACCAACTGCCTTTCCAGTCTTCATCCTGTTCAATGCTATCCTCACTTCACCTTTACTAATCTTTGCTACTTCCTGGTCCTCAACAGTCACCTCTTCTGCTCTTTTTTTCTCTCTCATTTTCCTCATTCATCAGCTCTTCAAAGTACTCTTTCCATCTTCCCAGCACACTTCTGTCATCAGCCAATACATTTCCCTCTCTGTCCTTAATCACTCTAACTTGCTGCATGTTCTTCTCATCTCTATTTCTCTGCTGTGTCAACCTGTATAAATAATTTTCTCCCTTTTACTGCCTTAGAGAAACACTTCTGCAAACATGATGTTCAGAATGACAGGCAAACCCCCCCCCCTTTTTTTTTTTTTGTGTCAGCATTCATCACAATGGATTTACTAAGTTCTTCAGCATTCCCCGCTTCATGAGATTCATTTACATTCAGCATTTGGGCGACACCCTTACCCAGAGCAAATTGCATTCATGGTTTATTTTTTTTACCGAGCAACTTGGGATTAAGGGTCTCGCTCAAGGGCCCAACAGTGACCCTTTGGTGGTACTGGGGCTTAAACCCCTGACCTTTGGATCAGTCATCCAGAACCTTAACCAATGAGCCACCGCTGCTGGGTTTTCAGGGCTTCAAAAGATGCATTTTATGATACATTTGTGTGTTAAGGTACCCCCCAGAAAATAAGGTCAGGGGAATGGGACGATACCCAATGTTGCCAGGCAACGAGCTCTTCCAGTGATCTTTGAGCTGTGTGTGCTATCTTGCCGTCTTACTGAAACTACATTTCTTTTCAAAGCTGAGCCTGTCGCCCTGAACCTCTCGATCCACCGGATTACCAATATGGGTTGGGTTTGTTCTGCTTAATACTGAAACATCTTTGAAAGATGGTGGGTTGTGAAGAATAGTTTGACTTCGACAGCCATGTTGGTAACAGGAGTATTAGGGTTGGACCAACAACAGAGCTGAGTATAACCGTGTACTGTAGAGTTGGTCCGAAGTCATCGTGTCGAGAGGATCAAGTCATTTCTGAGTTATTGGTGGTTTTAACTTGAAGTTCTCAGCAGTGTAACGATGGAGGTCAGAGTGTAAAACTATCCCTAGCGATCGCAGTCCTGGCCCCTGAATTCGACAGATAACAGATTTGCATCACATTCTGGCTGCTCGAGCTGATAACTTCTGCTCTGGATGATGCTCGTTATTCCTCCAGACAGACCGCAGTGTGCTTTAAAAGCTTCTCCCTGCTCCACACAGCTGAGTACGTACCAGTGGATTTCTGACGGAAGCCGCATGGGCACAGCGTGAATGCACCCTTTACTTCTTGCTGCCCTTTGTCATCTTTCAACTAGGAGACGAAATGCTGGTGGTGTTCTCATGCTCTCATGTAGTGCTTATGAAAGTGGGAAGTAAATAAAAGATATATTCATGCTCATGTCTTTTGACGTGTAGATTCTTACAGGGTACCTGTGGTGAATTTGTGTTATTAGCTCTTTAAAACGATCACGCAGGACTTCAGCGGATCCTTCTGCTAACATCAGTCTTCACCAATCGTGAAAGTGTGTGCAAACGCTGCGACACTGTCGCTTTTCTTCATTGACTGTTCCAGCCTGGAAGTGACTCGTACTCGGATTGGCTGGGCAGGGTCACTGACCCCCGTGCATTGTGAGGTGTTACTTGCCAGTTCTGGGCTGCACAAACAACGAGCACCGAAATCCCAGAAAACATTTTTTTTCTGAACAAACTGCTGGCGGGAATGCCATGTGGTCAAAACATTAGCTGCGCAAGTTGTTTTGGATTTACCTTTAGTTATCTCTGTCAGCATCCTCACCCTCAGAGTCACTCGAATGTGACGTCTCACTGTCTCCATAAGGGACTCCTCCCACTCTCGTTCAAATTGGTAACAATTTGCACTCAGTTCCTCCAAATTTCTACCATAGTTGCTTCTTGAACACTTTTTTGTTTTGTTTGTTTGTTTCTTAATCAACAACATCATTCGCTGAATAGATCTGCTTGTTTACTCGTGTGGGACAACCTCGCCCAACATCTTGGCATTACTTCTCGGGACAAAACACCGGTTGACCATTGGTTCAGACTCCGATAGTAATCCAAAGGCTAAAATCAGCCAGCTTTATGCTTTTTATGGTAGTTTCAGTTAAAAATAAGCGTCTGTGTCGCTTAAAGGAATTACACGTGCACAAATTATTCTGTAATGATGCCCAGTACCACTACTTTTTTTAATAAAAATACCCAAATCCATTCATTGTTCAAAACACTTGTTACCCACAGTAGGGCAAACTCTGAACTGAGGACTAAATCAAGGCTTATTCACAAAGAATAATGATCACAAAACAGTGAAAAGACTACTGAGCTATCAAATCAACAGAAATCCTGTAGATGAAGAGTCTGAAACGCGCATGATGACTGCAACATTGCAGAAACATCTGGATAAATTTATGAATTCACGAGTCAGAAAATAAAAAGAAGGGAAGCACCTCTGTGTTGCTGACCACGTCGTTTAGTAACAGACGTAAAGCTTTATCAAAGTCTGACATGCCACCCATATTGGAAAAACTATGGCGGTTTAGTACGAGTACTTGGTTTGTGCGGCGATCCGATACCGTATGATAAAACAGTGATTTTACATGAATTAAACCACCGCCGTTAAGAACTTTCGCCAGCACACAGCGAAAATATTTTCCCAGCAGTAAAACTGTGTGATGTGGATGTTCTGCACCAGTGGTGCCAAATTCAACACCAGAATTGTTACATTGCACTTCAGGACCGAACCAGTCGTTGAATAAATTTCCTGAGTCATGTTTGTTTTTCCCTGTCCAGCTGCAGCATATCGTGAGTGACGAGATCTGCGTCCAGGTGACGGACCTGTACCTGTCCGATAGCAGCAACAGTGCAACGGGCGGCTCACTATCCACGCAGGCCACGAGATCCACTCCCGAGTCGACCTACCAGCGCAAAGCCGAACAACTCATGGCTGACGAGAATTGCTTTAAGGTGAATGTTCGGCACTGTGCACGCTACTCCCCATTTAAGGTAGCGTGATGGTGAAGGAAATGTAAATGCTGCCGCAGCAAGTGCGGTGATCGAGGGGACCAAGCACTTTCTGCTCTTGGCGTTTAGCAACTGAGGAAAACCAAAACTGTAAAAACAACCCATTAAACTGTTCCTGAGGTCATGCCTTCTATGCTGTCTTTCTCGATTTGTAGATGAACTTGAACTGTGTTGAACTTGACATCATGTGACTAAAACATGTGACAGACGTTCGCAAAACTGTTTCTGACCTGAGTGTTTCAAACCCAGTTCCAGACTTTATTATTTATTACAGGATCTAATCTGAGATTATTACGACTGAAAGAATAGATCACCCACCATCATCAGCTGTAGTAATTTGGGGAAGGTGTTTATTCGTGCTCATTTTCTACACCATCTCTGTCATAGCTGATGTTCATTAAGAGTCGAGGAAACGTACAGCTGATGATCGAGCTGCTGGATACGGAAGAGGAGAACTCTGATGAGCAGGGGGATTCAGAGGTGAGGTGTAGTCTCTCTGACATGGTCCACTGATGGAAAAATAACACTTGTATTTTGTCTGTTTCTTCTGAAACATTAGTTGGGGTGAAATGATCATTGTTGTCATCACTGTGTGCGTTTATTCTCGTGTGTCTAGCGCTGGTCTGATTACGTGGACCGGTATCTTAGTGCTGATGTGACGTCTCCAGAACTCCGAGAACACCTGGCGCAGAAGCCTGTTTTTCTTCCCAGGTACCAATCATGCTATTTTTCCCCCCAAATATCGAGCTTCACCTTTTCTCAAATATGTTGACTCGCTCCAGTGTAATACGGATCAAGTGCAATGTTTCCTCTAATTTTTCATGTGTCTGGACTTACACACAAGCTCCTTGAGCACACTGAGGATCACTGTGAGCAACATCAGATATGCAAGCTGTGGCCACACGCCAGTATCACTCCACTGCACTGTTCTTAGTTAGCTAACCTGCCCTGCACGTATGGGCAGGGCACATGTGCAAGCATTGTCAATGATATGATTGGCTACGTAGCGCAAGTGAACTGCAGGGCTGCCAAGTTTGTATGAATTTATCTGTATTCATACGAAAAATATCATAAAATGCGACAAAAAACGATTTATTCAGACATGAATATGATTTTCAACCTTTCAGGAAAATATGCTCCTTTCAATTTTATTTGGCAAAATTTGATCAATAATTCTGATGAATCGAATCAAATTTGATCCGTGTTTTCATGTTTATCTTCCTGGCAAAGCCAAGTCTCGCGATAATCTCACGGGATGTTACTGTTGTATTTTACCACATGATTCATTCATCGGCAGCAAGCTCGGTGGATTTCCACGAATCTGCGGCTATCTTACATGCGCTCCGTGGTAACCAGAGCCAATCATTGAATGGTTGCGGGAAATCCAAAATGTCAACGAAAAGAAAGCGAGAATTTTTATCGAAATATTCAACAACCTATCCATTTATTAAGAAGTGTGACAGATACACGGCATTTTGCACAATGCACAATTTAGCAGTGCGCGATTGCGTCAGCGCGCGGCTCAGAGAGAACACTGGTCAAGTGGGAAGGTCGTGTTTTGAGCAGAAGTAAGTTAAAAATGTTGAAAATGTGATACAGTCGGCCCTCTACTTACGAAATCAATCCGTTCCAGAGCCTTTTTCAGAACCTGGAGTTTTTGTAAGTAGAAAATTACATGTAAAACGCGTGATTCTTTCCAAGGCTCCCAAGACTACCCCCATAAACCCTTTAAAAAAAATGATAAAAGTACACCAATTTTGTATGAAATGTGTTAAAAGTAAAAGAAAATTATTCATTAAACCATTTAAACATTTTATTAACATATTAAACTATTTTATTATCATATTTATTAATTAAACCATCATTAAACATTTTTTATTAACACACACACACAACTGTCTCTCTCTATCTCTCTCTCTCTCTCACACACACACACACACACACACACACAGACAACTCTCTCTGTCTCTGGTGTGTTTTGCTGAATGCGGGCTCCGCCCACACGCAGCGCGCAGCCTACGGAGCGTTTGAGTAATGTATTTAAAGCTTACATTTAGGGTAATGTATTTAAAGCGGAATCACAGTACCTGTTTGAAGGATCAGCGGTTCTGATTCAATATTAAGTTGCTTCCTTGCAAGATTGGAGGTCTTGTCCCACGGAGCACTTTCATGTCTCCATCTGCTTCAATATCGTGCCGAAATAATCGCCTCGGTCACTGTATTTCCGCTTTAAGGTCTATTGTCGATTGTAGAGGGGTTTCGGCCATACTCCTGTGCGATTTCACTCAACCGCATCCCACTTTTTTATTTTTTTTTTATCTCCTGCTTCACTTCGATTGATAACGGAGCCCGCTTCTTCTTTTCTGTGTCACCGGGAATCACTTTCTTGTGGTCCATGGTGGATAACGAAATATAATGCTGCAATGATCACTCTCAAAACAAGCCAACAGCCCCATTCAACTCTCCTTCACACGTGACAAACAGGAAGTATGGGTACAGTTTAGCTCCCTCCTGGCCAATGGGAGGCCAGCAGGGCGGGATGTTGGGAGACAGCCAATGAGAGAGCAACTCACGCATTGTTTGAATTTTTGAATGGCGCGTTTGAATTTTTGAATTGTGCGTTTGGCGCTTTTCGTAAAAAGAGGACGAAAATTTAGGAAAATGTTTTTTGTAACCTGGATTTTTCGTACTCCGAGGTTTTCGTAAGTAGAGGGCCGACTGTATTGCCAAAAAAATACATCCTTCAAAAGCAAAATCTTCAACACGACAGAGTTCAAATATCCATAAATCCATTTCATTGCTGAAAGTCTTGTTTAAGGGTTCCATCTTCAGGTTGTTCTAAAACAATGAAAATATTTCCTTATTTTGCTTAATTTTTTTTTTCTTTTTGAATCCTGCAGTTGCTCTGGAATTTCCTTATTACCGTCCCTACTTGCAGAACAATAGAAGGATTCCCTTGATCATATAACACTAAACCAGTGAGAAGCCTCGAAACATGTGTACAAATAATTCATCTGTTGATCGGGAGACACTATGAAGAGCGCATTGATTGGTCGACAGCCAGATTTATTTAATTTAGGGATGTTAGCGAGTTTTAGATGCGAACTGGATCTGTAATTGTAATCACTATTTTCTCAAAAGTAGCTTTTCCTGATTAGCAACATACAGACTGATGTAACTTGGTCAGTTTTCATACAATAATCACATTTAAACCGTTTAAAGATTCAATTCTCTTTCCAAATAGATCAACTTCTCTGCCTGTGAAATATTTTATTAAATCCGTATTATGCTGCAGCGGCTCACATGGAACCCACTGATAAAGTCAGTGTCTTAGTGTCCCATATGTAATGGAACAAGAATTGTTTTCTTTCTGCCTTTTTCTCTCCAGAAATCTGCGGCGAATCCGGAAGTGTCAGCGGGGGCAGGAGCAACAGGGGAAGGACGCAAAAGACAGCGGAAAGAAGGATAACCCTGAGAACATGAAGATGGAGTGCATGTTCAAGCTCAACTCCTACAAGATGGTTTACGTCTTCAAGTCGGAAGATTACATGTACAGACGCACGGCGCTACTGCGAGCTCATCAGGTAACGCCCTGGTGTTCGGTATTTTATTTGCGTGATCCAGAGAGATGCTTTACTGGGTGTTTTTATAGGGGTGAAGTATATCTGTCGTGCTCCCCACACAGTAATCTCCTCTGACCAATCAGATTCAAGAATGTGGACATGTTTAGTACCACGTTGTCTCACACGTCTTTTCATGTCTAGCTTTGATTTTAGACGGCACGGTGGCGTAGTGGTTAGCACATCCGCCTCACAGCACAAAGGTCCTGGGTTCAATTCCTTTCTGTGTGGAGTTTGCATGTTCTCCACGTATTTGTCTGGGTTTCCTCCCACAGTCCAGAAGCGATGCACAAAAGGCTCAATGGCTGCGCCAAATCACCCCCCCGGTCCGAGTGTGAAACGGTTGTGTGAATGTTGGCCCTGTGATGGCTTGGTGAGCTGTCCAAGGTGTATGCCGCCCTCACCCACAGTTAGCTGAGCTGGACGCCAGCCTCCCTGCGACCCTAATTAGGATTAAGCGGTTGAGAAATTAAATTAATGAATTGATTGGCTCTAGTTATGCGCTATGGTGTATATTTTGTGATGTCACTGCTCTTAAAATCTTGTGATTGAGACGTTTGTTTTTCTCAACAGTCACACGAGCATGTAAGCACAAGACTGCACCACCGCTTCCAAGCCTGGCTGGATGGTTGGCTAAAAGAGCACGTGAGCCGGGACATGGCAGCCGACACCTCCAAGTGGCTGATGGGAGAAGGGCGTGATGGGCTCATTCCCTGCACTACGAGCTGTGACCCAGAGACGCTTCACTTCAGGAACATCCAGAAGTACCGCGTGAAATACATCAGCAGCAGCAGCAGCAGCAACAGCAGCAGCAGCAGCAGCAGTAGCAGCTATAAAACACCATGAAGTGTTTTGGTGAACGCGTGTTAGACGTCCATCAGGGGGAGGTTTCACGAGCAGTGGAGGGAATGGACTTGGCAGCAACTTTCTAAGGACGACATAATGGTGCTCAGAAGCTCTAACGTGAGACACCGGTGGCGGCTGGTGAGCGTCTTAACCTCACCCCACCCCATTTGTTTTTTTGTTTTTTTAACCCGTGTTCCTATCTGTGCCAAACTATAAGTAGAAAACACCTTTTCCATCACCCAGGATGAAGTTTAGTCTGAAGCGAATCTGGAACAGAGTTCGCAGTCCCGCAGAGCCGCAGTGGCCGAACAAAAAGTGAAAACAAGTGAGTACACAGCTGGGCCGTCGTTAATGTCGCGCTGTAAGCAGGAATAGGATTCTCCATTCAGGATTTGTTCTCCGTCTTGAAGTACACATGCTGTTAACCTTGGCGATGGGGAAAAAACTCCAGAAACGGATTCCACTTGGGATAAGTGCACTTAACTCCGAATCCATTAAGAGAATGTAGGTGTGTAGTTCTCCAGCCAAAAGTGTCGAATTCCGTCAGCACCGTCAGTGACATCACCTTGGATCGTTTCCATATCATGATGGCAAGGATCGGAGGGTGGAGAAGTCCAAGAGTCATGATATTTTCCCTCCTCTTTAGTTCAAAACTGAACAGGAAAAGTAAAACACGTTCAGAAGGAGATGCGGCGAGGCGTTCGGTACGGGAAGGGAGGAGTCAAGTGTTACACGTGAGCAGTTTTTGTCTGGATGATAAACCTTAAAAAGTTGCTGGCAAAGCCCAAAGCCAATACACCAGCTGGAGCACACACACACACACACACACACACACACACACATAGGAAAATTTACCCCAGATGCTCCACAGACACTCAGAAGTTCCCTATTTGTAAATAACGTGTGTGTGTGTGTGTGTGTATGTATGTGTATATATATATATATATATATATATATATATATATATATATATATATATATATATTGCCAAACCTTTTTTTATGACAGAAACCCACATCGTTGTTGTTCTTGTAAAACTTTACATGGAATTTCGGAAAAACCACAGACGAAAAGAAACCGGTCGAGTTTACTGTTTTTACCAAAGTGAATTATAATGCTAGTTGTTTTCTTTTTGCTTTCTTTTTCTCTCTTTTTGTTATTTTTGTGTTTACTCCCCTCCCCTCACATACCGTTTTTGTCTTTTTTAATATTAAATTGTTAATTTTGTAAAAGTAGAAATGTATCCAGGTTCTTGTTTTTGAAACATTTTTATAAGAAAATGGGGAGAGAGAAAAAAAAAAAAAAACCAAAAAATATTTTAATTTTTTTTTGGACGTTGACATTTGGGCTCCTTTCAGCACATGTTGATAATCACTGCCTGTTTGGATTTGCATCCGAGTCTCTAGTCTGAACACTGAGGGAGCCGAGCAGTCAAGCTCTCACTGTCCGAGGCTCACGAGAAGCCTCGCCCGCGTAATGCAGTGTGACACAATGCACCACGTTCGTAATGCGAGGTTTTCTTTTTCACCCTGGATAGATTTCTGCTGGATATGAATTATAAATATATATAAATAAATATATAAATGTATACATTTTAAAAATGAAAGTCACAAAGCATGTCTTTTTCTGTGGATCATTATAGGCCCTTTATTTCGATATTATTTAAGATGATAATAAAAAGGACATTTGTAGCAGATTTTTTTTTTTGATTTTCTGAGTTGAAAGAATGGAGGCTGGCAGTATAGTACTGGATTTGGCCAGGAGAGGGAACCAGATACGTCTATACCGGGGTTTCCAACCTTTTTGAAACTGAGAGCTACTTCATGGGTACCATGCGAAGGGCGAGCAGATCAATACAGACTTGTGAAATCACAAATTTGCTCAATTTACCTTTAATTGTATGTTATAATTAATGATATTCTGTGAAGTTATTGATTTGCTTTTATTAAAAAAAAAAGTAGATGCATCTCAATGAAGAGTGCTGCTATGGAGCCATGGGCCTGTTTTAAAAATAGCAGTGAACAGTCCCGCGGGTGACTCATGTTGTCCTTGCAGGCGACCTGGTGCCCGCGGGCATCATATTGGTGACCCCTAGTCTATATTAACTGCATTGAGTGTGACCTATCCATCAGCGGTTGTGCGGTGCTGCCGTCGGGACTTCCTGTTTGTGACAAAATATGTTCCGTTCAGGTCAGGTTTTTGGCGCATGTATGTGTTTCTTTTATTCTTTGTACTTTACATTTCTACGACAAACTACAACAGGTGTGGAAGTGAGACGAAACAAAATGGTGAGTGAAGTTATAACATTTATTTACAAAAAAACAAAGAAAACCAACCTATCATGGATATCAGCACATCAGTGGTGCAGTGCATGTTTGGGTGCAGGTACGTGTGGATGTAGTTCTGTATGCAAGTCAACCCAAGCATGACATAAACCCCCCCCCCCCCCCCCACACACACACACACACACACACAATACGTAACACCTAATCGCAATTCTTATCTAAAACACGCCTGTCTTAAATACTCAGCATTGTAAATAATTAAAGTTTTTAGTTCACAGGAACTAAGAGACCCGAATCTTGCTCCATCATGACAACAGCCCGGCACACAAAGCGAGCTCCATGAAGACCTAATGTGCTACAGATGGTCAAGGGGTGTCCTGCACAGAGCCCTGACCACCACACCTCAGAGCTCCTGCTGGATCTGGTCTGGAACATTGACTGCACCCGAAAACGTCAATGTCCAATTCACTAATTCTCTCGAACTTGAATAAACACAGGACCTCTCAGCCGCTGCCCAAAATCTAGTGGGAAGCCTCGCCAGAGAGTGGAGCTGCTTTGGGCTGAAAACCTGTAGAATTATTCATTTTGTGACGCGAGCATGTAATTCGGTGGGATGTTTATTTAGAATAATTTTCAGGAAATCACTTCATCGCAAATTATCAGTACAGTGGTACCTCACCCCACGAAAGTCCCAACAAACAAAAAATCCAGGTTACGAAACGCACTTACCTAAAATTTCTGTCTCTGGATACAAAACAAATTCACGTTACGAAAGCGTCATCTCAAAAATTCAAACAATGCGCGAATTGCCCTCCCATTGGCTATCTCCCAACATCCCACCCCACTGGACTCCCATTGGCTAGGAGGGATGATGCCGCTCCCTCCCATTGGCTATTGTGGAGCTGTATCTCCATAATACCCATGATGCTTTTCGTGGAAAGGACAGGGTTACTGTCTTTTCGAGAGTTTTTTGAGTGTGCTCTTTGCAACTGTATTTTTTGGCTCAGGCTTAATCCTTGCATGAACGTTTGTAAGATTATAACTCTGCTAAGAAGACATGGTCAACACGCACACACGCACACACACATGCGTGTGATTCCCGGAGTGAGTGAAAAGAAGAAACGGGCTCGTTGCATGCGGTTGAGTGATATCACAAAGGAATATGGCCAAACCTGTCTACCATCGGTACGATATTGAAGCAGGAGGCCTTAAAAGGTATACTTTTCTAATTTTTAAAGGGTTTAAGGGGTAGTATTGGGAGCCTTGAAAGGAATCACATGTTTTATATGTAAAATGCGGTTCAGCTTACGAAAAATCCAGGTTACGAACCACTTCTGGAACAGATTCGTTTCGTAATGTGAGGTACCACTGTATTTAAGACTTCGCCCACATTTGAATTCAAATTCATATCCTCTTCAGTGTTTGACAGTAATCCCCCATTATTTCGCGGTTAATGGGGACCAGGGCCCCCCCCTCCCCCCACGAAATGCGAAAAACCGCGAAATGACTTCTGCCACTGTTTAAGGACACCCCCACCCATCTATATATTATATAAAATTTATATAGAAGTTAATTTTAACGTGTTCTATGCATGTTAATGTCATACAGGCAACATGTATTAATATATAAATAAATTATACACCTTATAATGTGTATATATAAACAAAGCTTATAAATAACAAATCCACGGCCACTTCGAGAAAGAGGATCACTGGCAGCACTGGTGCTTGGTTGGGGCTCGTCAGCGCCTCCAGAGCCTTTGCTTTCGTACATATCATGTTAGTGTCCAAACTCACATTATGGCAGTCCATAATCCACAACGATAAGGCATTTTCCATTTTCACAACTGTTAGGGTCTGTGCTAGTTGGCGGCATTTAACTCTCTCCCTTCATGCACTGCACGTGCTGGTGAGGGGCGTGGCTGTTACTTGCAGGCGAAATCCAGAGAGCACACTTGAAGCCACTCGGCCATCAGCGCGCTATAAATAGCTCCATGCTCGACCAGTTTCCGTGTTGATACTCTCCCAGTGATTTTGGTTTTTGTTTTCCCCTCACCACTACGGTGAACACGATTTTTCCCGCACTACAGTGCTTCCCCTGAGCTCAATAAAAATGATTGTTTCATGAGGGAGGAAAGGTGTCTTGGATGCTGGGAAATATAATCTCGACCAATCAACTTGCTGGATTCACAGTCAATCAAAGAACACTCAAGCAGGAAAACAGAGCATGTTAGGTAGCGTAGTTGAAGGTATTGAATGTGGTGCGTGTGAATTTTGAATAATCTTTTTAATTTTCCGATGGGAAATCCCGCGATATTGTGGGAACGCGAAGTAGGAAACGCCAAGTGGCTGATGATTACTGTATTTCAGTTTGGGTTTAATCGACTTTTTCTTGCTTGGTGACTCCGTGGAGTTCAGCAGTGGAAGCTGTGATATTATTTATTGTGAATTTCTCTAAATACTTATGAACCATATAAAAGATTCCCCGACAGCAGGCATGTTATAAAGGAACGAATAATTGACAAAATGTTAATCACGCAATGAATGTGATGTAAACGCTGCAATGTCCATAAACTGAGAGGCGAAAACCCAAAAACAATGATTTTGGTGTCGTTATGATAACAAAAGTTATTTTTATTGGGCAGTGATGGCCTGGTGGTAAAGGTGCTGGATTACCAATCCCAAGGTTATGCGTTCAAGCCCCACTGTCACCGGGTTGTCACTGCTGTCCCCCACAGTGCAGCTGACTGGGGTGTCCGAGGCCGGCCGTGTTCTCATTGTGGTGAGAGGTTCATATAAAAGAACCATTGCTGACTTTCGACAAGAGGAGCTGCATAGTTGTCAGTGTGTTTCTGCCCTGCAATGTCCAGGGTGTACTCTGTCCTCACCCAGTATCAACTGAGATGGGCACCAGCCCTAATTAGGATTAAGCGGTTCAGAAAAATGAATGAATAATTTTTATTTCTTGTATACATGCTTATTATGAGGAGTTTGACTGACGCTCTGTGTAGTAAAAACTAAATGTTTCCTGCCTTGGCAGAATGGTGTGTGTGTGTGTGTGTGTGTGTGTGTGTGTGTGTGGGCACGCTTAAGTAGCTGTAGCTCATTAGTCAAAGTTTGAATACGAATGTAAAGTGAAGCTTTACATGCTGTTCAGGTTTCATCAGGGTTTTCCGGTCTCCTTCCTCTTCCCTAAAACATGCCAGTAGTGGATTGGCTAGTTAGAATTGCGCCCTATTTGTACTCTGAGCACGTATGTCATGGTGCTATAGTGTTTACAAAGATAATAATGAAGTATGATTGACTTCATAAATGTTCCAGGAGTAAATATTCAATGTTCTGTATGAGTAGTTGGATGGGTCTACTGAAGCCTTCCTTCCAGCGCACGGTTAAACTTCCTGTTTTCATGCGCTACGGGGAAAAGAGCGCCAGGCCTGAGCCGCACTACGATGCTACGTCAGGCCCGTGCAAGCACTGAGTGTTTGGCAGATGAAGGTGCACGAGGCAGCGTGCTTTCTAGGCCATTATTCCGTATGGTGCGAGTCAGCGCGGTGATGCGGTTCAGTTGATGTGGAAAGCAGGAACCTATGGTGAAGGCAGACGGTTCAAGCTGTTCGTTCTGCTCACGTTGAGATCATCAATGTCAGATTGAATGTTTTCCTGGATGGACAGATTTGATATGTGTTGATATAAATAAAGACTTTGATGCGTGTGTAGATCACAGACCAAAGGTAAGCAATGTCCTCGAGAAGGAATTTGGACAGTAACCATGAGCGTTTATCAGGATGCGGAACTGCGGTGCAGCACCAGCTGATCATTGTATCCCAACAAAGCCTGTTTTTATAGGTTGCCCACTGCATCCGCTGCAGACACATCGTGTTAACCCTCCAGTCGTCTCTGGTTTTTATGGATTTATTTTATATTTATGTTGAATGGTCCCTATGGTGTGTCCTACCGGCCTATCCAAACTGGGTCACCGTGACTTATTTTTCAAGGTTACAGAGGTCAATTCATCAAAAATTCCCGTCACCTCGAGAGAATATGTTTTTTTTTTTTTTTTTTTTCAGCTCGGTTTCCGATTCATACCTGCTGCTGTACTTTCCTGTCAAGACCTTTGAGGCTATTGAAACTGGGTCACCGTGATCTACCGTCAAGGTCGCAGAGACCACATGAAATATGCACGTGGTCATGTAATAAGTCCAAAATGTCAAAATAACCACAGGATTGTTGATTTATACCAGATATTCCCACATCCCGCCCTGTTGAGCGAGTAAAAACTAGCTCACCTTACTCAGTTTTGAAGGTCACAGAAGATCACCTTTCATTTTATAGCAGGCATTACTGCGCAACAAGCCCTACCAGTCTATTTAGCCTGGGTGACTGTAGGGCAGTGGTCCCCAAACTACGGCCGGCGGGTCGGATACGGCCCACCTTCACATTTGGCCCGGCCCCCTGAACAATACCAGAGATGCATTGTGATTACTTTTTTTAGTCTGACCACGCAATCAAGATTAATACACACCTAGAACATAACATTGTATTGCACCCTTCTGCCGTCTGCGCCCCTTTCTGACCACCCCCACACCAGAAACAAAAATCCTAGACTCTCCACTGTCAAATAGGACGGAATAATGGTGAAAAGGTTATGGAAGAGAAAAATTGATTCAGAATGCAGGACATTTAACCTGCAGTGGACAAACCGTTATTGTTTTTTTTGTTGTTCGATGCCAAGAAAACATTGTTTGTATCGTCTGTCAAGAGGCAGTGGCGGTATTCAAAGAATACAATCTGCGCCGATACTCTGAATCCCGTCACAAAGATGAGTACGATTGCTTGCAAGGCCAAATTCAAGCAGACAAACTCTCAAAGCTAAAAAGTGGACCGTTGGCTCAGGAGAATACATTTGTACGCCAGGCTCTGCTGACCCAGTCGTCTGTTTGGGCAGCTTTCGGGTTGCTCAGCTGATGGCAAGCAGCGTTTTTTGTTGTTGTTTATTTCCTGACTTTTTTTGTGAAGGTCCCAGAAAGGGTTACTAATATTTGGTTGTGTGTGGCTTACTGGAAAACAATAAATGTTTAAATGTTTATGTTTAGGCAGCCCTGCGATCGTCACGCTACTTCTGTTACAAACTGACCTCGGCCCCCCAGCAGAGAAGGGAAAAGTTTGGGGGCCCTTGCTGTAGGGCATAGGTGTTATTCTCAAGGTCTGCAGATCATATTACGTCAACCAACTGATTGGATGTGACCCACAAGGCAGTTCAAAGAATGACTATCCTACAGCCTTTGGGTCGACCTTTACCATGAAACTTAATTCACCATCCTTCCACTAGGTGGCGGAGCCCAACACCGGAAACAGCTTCTTCTCTCTTCGACTTTTCCCTTTTTCTCAGGGGTCGCCACAGCGAATCATCTGATTCGCACATTTGATTTGGCAGAGGTTTTTACGTCGGATGCCCTTCCTTTCACAACCCTTTTAGCGCGGGACAGAAACACGCTGACGGCTTTGCAGCTACTCTTTACGAAAGTCAGCAATGGTTCTTTTACATCAACCTCTCGCCATAGACAGTGAGGGACATGGCCCGCCTTTTATAACCCAGTTAGCCGCACTGGGGAGACGGTGATAACCATGTGGGGACTCGAACCCCCAACCTTAGGATCAGCTGATCCTGCGCCCTACCACTAGACCACCACTGCCGCCCCATAAACAGCTAATCGGTCATAATTCCACAAAGACTGCATGCTGGCTTGTCACTGTTGGGCGTCATCAGAAAATGCAAGTGAAAGGAAAAGAGGCGACACAGTGGCGTAGTGGTTAGCAGTCGTTAGTCCACCTCACAGCATAAAGGCTTGGGTTTCGATTGCCAGCTTGCGTGTTTCTGTGTGGAGTTTGCATGTTGTCCCTGTGCTTGTGTGGGTTTCCTCTGGGTACTTCAGTTTCCTCCCACAGTCCAAACACATCTACTGTAGCATAGTTGGCTGTTCCAAATCCCCCTAGGTGTGAGAGTGAATGGTTGTGTGAATGTTGGCCCTCCGATGGCCTGGCAAGCTGTCCAAGGTGTACCTTGCCCTCGCTCCGAGTCGGCTGAGATGGACACCAGCCTGCACTCGCCCCTAATTAGGATTAAGCATTTTAGAAAATGAATGAGTAAAGGAAAAGAGGATGGATGCCTAAATGAATAATGTTGCCATGCAGATTTCATGGTTGCCCTGTTAGAATAGCTGTTCAGTGATTATTTGCCCTGGTGTTAACCATTAAATTCAGTGATGTGGCCTTCAGTGAAAGAGTTCGACACCCCTGCACTGGAGTGTACCATTTTTGCTGTGTCCGTTTCAAATTCATACCGGTTGTACTTGGTGTCAAAGTCACCGTGTCTATTGAAACTGGGTCATGGCCTAATTTCAAGGTCATAGAGGACAGGTTCTGAAAAAGGCTCTGAAACAGATTAATTTTGTAAGTAGAGGGCCGACTGTATCACATTTTCAACTTACTTCTGCTCAAAAGACGACCTTCCCACTTGACCAATGTTCCCTCTGAGCCGCCGCTTACGCAATCGCGCACTGCTAAATTGTGCAAAAGGCCGTGTATCTGTCACGCTTCATAGATAAGTTGTTGAATATTTCGATAAAAATTCTCGCTTTCTTTTCGTCGACATTTTGGATTTCCTGCAACCATTCAGTGATTGGCTCTGGTATACCACGGAGTGCATATAAGATAGCCACCGATTCATGGAAATCGACCGAGCTTGTTGCCAATTAATGAATCACATGGTAAAATACAACAGTAACATCCCTCCTGTGAGCTTATTGTGAGACTTGGCTTTGCCAGGAAGGTAAACATGTAAACACGGATGGAATTTTATTCAATTCATCAGAATTATTAATGAAATATTGCCAAATAAAATTGAAAGGAGCATATTTTTTGAAGGAGCCTTGGAACGAATCACGCGTTCTACATGTAAAATGCGCCTCTACTTACGAAAACGCCCGGAACGGATTAATTTCGTAAGTAGTGTGCCGACTGTATGTGTATATATAGATATGTATCTGTGTGTGTGTGTGTGTATATATATATATATATATATATATATATATATATATTAGTGTATATTATAGTGTGTATATATATATATATATATATATAATAGTGTATATTATAGTGTATATATATATATATATATATAGGGGGCAGTGGTGGTCTAGTGGTATAGGGCGCTGGATCGCTGATCCAAAGGTTGGGGGTTCAAGTCCCAGTCTCCACAAGGTTGTCACTGTCCCCCCCAGTGCAGCTAACTGGGTTATCAAAGGCGGGCCATGTCTGTCACTGTCTATGGTGAGAGGTTGATGTAAAAGAACCATTGCTGACTTTCGTAAAAGAGGAGCTGCAAAGTCGTCAGTGTGTTTCTGTCCCTTGCTAAAAAGGGTTGTGACAGGAAGGGCATCCGACGTAAAAACCTCTGCCAAATCAAACGTGCGAATCAGATGATTCACTGTGGCGACTCCCGAGTAAAAGGGAAAAAAGCCGAAAGGAAAACAAACAAACAACAACATTATAGTGTGTGTATATATATATATATATATATATATATATATATATATATATTATAGTATATATACATAGTCATTATCAGAGTTACGAAGTACGTGAGTTATGACCACCTGTACTGATGACCACGTCTAGCAGATGCCTGTTATGAGTTTACTGTATATGTCTGGCAGCGCAGTGTGTAAGATATTTGTTGCAGCGCAGCATTCCAGCGTCTCACACTCACAACATTCTACCACTACACTCAGAGAGTAGATACCGTCGCAGTAACATCTCTTTTATAGTACAATTTTACATTCATTTACTGTACACTGGTACCATGGCCCCCAAAGGAAGTCCGATTCATCACATGGAAATTCTACCAAGAAAGCAAGGAAGGCACTGTCGCCAGAGACGAAGATGAAAGTGATAAAGCAGTATGAAGGGGAAAAAACAATTCCATTGCTCGAGATCTCCATCTCTCCCACTCCACGGTGTCTACAATTTTGAAGGGCAAGGAAGCGGTAAAAGCAGCAGCCCCAATTAAGTCAACAATCATCACAAAACAGCGTGAAGGACCGAGTGCAGAGATGGAAAAGTCACTATACACATAGTTGGAAGATAATAGGCAAAGAAATGTGAATGCCATGTTGCGAGCAGTGTAAAGTAAGGATACAAGTTTATTTCACATGTTGAAAGAACGTGCAGGTGAAGAATACGCTTCACATGAATTCATAGCAAGTGCTGGGTGGTTTCGATTTCATTGGAACCGATCTAGGTCGTAACGCGAATACTGACTGTATACAGTAAAACCCCATGTATCATATTACATGCGCGAATGATCAACCGGAAGTAAAATACTGTATTGTATATCTATTACATGCTTCTTAAACACATTCTATAGACAGTCTTACTCACTAATACAGTATTAATGTAGTAACGATTAAGAAAAACTTAATTTTTTTACTGTGATATTTATTGATAATAAAATATAAACATACAGCACACGTGTGTGTGTGTGTGTGTGTGTGTGTGTGTAGTTACTCACATCGGAAGCGCTTCCAGGGGTAGTTAAACCAGCTTTCACCTGAATGATGGGAGAATCTGCCTAAGGCGGTCCTGCAAACGGTCAGGTACCCACAGGTACCTGGTGGGTACCCTTCCAAAAATGTTCTTTTAGGGTTGAAAATTACACAGATGAAAATGAACAGCCATGGGTGTGGGTGGATATGTATTTGGTGTGGGTGGGGTGATTTTTTGTGTATTCTTGACATGTCTATCATTATATTAATCAGCTACATTGAGAGTCTCAGTGTTTTTGATCTGCTGTGTTGGTGGATTTCCAAATTCTTGTGCTCATGGCAAGGAGCGTTCTGTTTATCCCCGCAGAGCAGTGAGCGAGAGAGATTTTTCCACCGCCGAGGTTTGTAATCCAGGAACAGAAATCACAGCTGAAGTAAGATGGTGGAAGAGATTTGTTTATACACAGCAATCTCTGAATTAATAACTCTCTTCCAAGTGACAAAATAAAAGACTGGGTGTGGTTCAGTCTCCACTCTGAGAATGGATCGGTCAGTGCAGCATTAATATTATTTAAAAGAATGTTGAGCAGGCTCCTTCTTAAAATACAGTGGTATGAAAAAGTATCTGAACCTTTTGGAATTTCTCACATTTCTACATAAAATCACCATCAAATGTGATCTGATCTTTGTCAAAATCACACAGATGAAAAAACAGTGTCTGCTTTAACTAAAACCACCCAAACATTTATAGGTTTTCATATTTTAATGAGGATAGCATGCAAACAATGACAGAAGGGGGAGGAATAAGTAACTGAACCATCACATTTAATATTTTGTGGCCCCCCCCTTTGGCAGCAATAACTTCAACCAGATGCTTCCTGTAGCTGCAGATCAGTCTGGCTCATCGATCAGGACTAATCTTGGCCCATTCTTCTTTACAAAACTGCTGTACTGCCCTCCCAAGCCAGACCGCAGTATCTGCAAAATCATGAAATTGAGGACTTGGGGGTCGCATGCCTTTTTGCAGATACTGCACATTGTCATAGGCATTTTCTCAGTATCTAGAGGTCTTTCATAGTTAATATTTATATCACTAGGTGGAGCTGATTGCACTTAGTCAGAAAAACATAAAAGGCCAATTTGGCTAAAATTGCAGATACTGCGGTCTGGCTTGGGAGGGCAGTGTAGTTCAGTCAGATTCCTGGGATGTCTGGCATGAATCACTGTCTTGAGGTCATGCCACAGCATCTCAATGGGGTTTAAGTTTGGACTTTGACTTGGCCACTCCAGAACGTGTATTTTGTTCTCCTGAAACCATTCTGAGGGGCAGTGGTGGTCTAGTGGTGTAGGGCGCTGGATCGCTGATCCAAAGGTTGGGGGTTCGATTCCCACTCTCCACAGGGTTGTCACTGTCCTCCCCAGTGCAGCTAACTGGGTTATCAAAGGCCGGCCATGTCTCTCACTGTCTATGGTGTGAGGCATGTAAAAGAACCATTGCTGACTTTCGACAAGAGTAGGCTGCAAAGCCGTCGGCGTGTTTCCACCCTGCGATGGCCTGGCGAGCTGTCCAGGGTGTACTCTGCCCTCGCCCGAAGTTGGCTGGGATGGGCGCCAGCCTCCCCGAGACCCTCATTAGGATTAAGCGGTTACAGAAAATGAACTGATGAACTGAAACCATTCTGAAGTTGATTTACTTCTGTGTTTTGGATCATTGTCTTGTTGCAGCATCCATCCTCTTTTCAGCTTCAACTGCCTGACAGACGGCCTCAGGTTTTCCTGCAAAACATCCTGAGAAACTTTTGAATTCATTTTTCCATTAATGATTGCAGGTTGTCCAGGCCCCGAGGCAGCAAAACAGCCCCGAACCATGATGCACCCTCCACCATGCTTCACGGTTGCATGAGGTGTTGATGTTGGTGAGCTGTTCCATTTTTCCTCCGCACATGACATCGTGTGTTCCTCCCAATCAATTCAACTTTGGTTTCATCAGTCCACAAAATATTTCGCCAAAACTTCTGTGGGGTGTCCAAGTGCCTTTTTGCGAACATTAAACGGGCAACAATGTTTTTTTAGACAGCAGTGGCTTCCTCCTTGGAGTCTTCTCATGAACACCATTATTGGCCATTGTTTTACATATAGTTGATGTGTGCACAGAGATATTGGACTGTGCCAGTGATTTCTGTAAGTCTTTAGCAGACACGCTAGGGTGTTTTTTTTTTTTACCTCTCTGAGTATTCTGCGCTAAACTCTTGGTGTCATCTTTGGTGGACGGCCACTCCTTGGGAGAGAAGCAACAGTGCCAAACTCTCCATTTGTCGACAACTTCTCTGACTGTTGATTGATGAACATCCAGACTTTTAGAGATGGTTTTGTTTCCTTTCCCAGATTTATACAAATCAACAATTCTTGATCGCAGGTCTTCAGACAGCTCTTTTGAGCGAGCCATGGTGCACATCAGACAATGCTTCTCATCAAGACAATTCTTACCAGGTGTGTGTTTTATAGTGGGCAGGGCAGCTTGAAGCCACTCATCAGTGATTGGTCACACACTGACTTAAATTGTTTGGTAAAAATTGGTTTCAATTGCTCTTTAATTCTCCTTAGGCAGAGGGTTCAGTTACTTATTCCTCCCCCTTCTGTCATTGTTTGCATGCTATCCTCATTAAAATATGAAAACCTATAAATGTTTGGGTGGTTTTAGTTAAAGCAGACACTGTTTTTTCATCTGTGTGATTTTGACAAAGATCAGATCACATTTGATGGTGATTTTATGCAGAAATGTAAGAAATTACAAAAGGTTCAGATACTTTTTCATTCCACTGTACATCTTCATATACTTTTCTGTGTTGCTGTCGATTTTGTAAATTAAAAAACACATCTGGCTGCGCCCGTCCCTCACTTCGTGGGATAGATATTCTTTTTCTTTATAATAATACAAGAAGAACTCAAACACATTCATTCATTTTCTGAACCACTTAATCATAATTAGGGTCGCAGGGAGGCTGCATTCTCTGCTTGACAAACTCAACTTTTATTTGATTCTTTGAGGGATCGGAATTCCAGATGAACCTAAATGCACCCACATTTATTAAACATTTACTGAATTAAACAACTTAAAAAACTAAAGAGTGAAGATTCCTTCTGTCTCTATCTGGGAGGCCAGTGGGGCGGGATGTTGAGAGACAGCCAATGAGAGAGCAACTCGCGCGTCGTGTGAAATTTTGATTGGCGCGTTTGAATTTTGAATTTCTTTTCGTAATCCGGGGATTTTGTACACAGGGGTCTTTGTAAATTGGGGGCCGACTGTATATGTGTTGCCCTGCAATGGCCTGGGGAGTTGTTCAGGGTGTACCCTTCCTTTGCACAGAGTCAACTGAGCTGGTGACCAGCCTCCCTACAAACACTAATTAGGACTAATTGGCAAAGAAAATGAATGAACATTCAAACAACAAGCAAATTATAACGACTATAAAGCAACTGTGGCTCCTTATTGTCTGGAATCAAAACCTGGACCAAGCATGGCTGTGGGCCGTGTGTGAGTAATATTTTACAGTCCTGAGTTAAATTTAAAAATCTTCAGACTTTTACACAGGAGAAGACACGCCCACACTGAACCAATGAGAAGTCAGATTCCATCCAAAAAGATTTCATCATCTTACAGACGACCTCATAATATCAGTCGTAGAAACATCCCGCGACAACCAGAGCGGCCATCTCCAACTTTACATTTTAAATTCAAATACTCAACTTAATCCAAAAGCTGGCCAATCAGATTCAAGATTGCAGCTGCTCTGTGCACATATAAATATCGACTGTATAGAATACATTAGAAATGTACTTCTTTTGTTTATTTGTTTGTTTGCGTGAGTATCAGAAAACGTGGCGTGCCTTTTTGTAGCAGTAAAAACGTATTTCTTCTTCTGATAAGTCAGTGTGACTCAGACGCCTGCTGTGATGAGCACTCGACCTGGCAGGTGCACTGGGGGAGACATCTCCTGCGGAAAGAGCTAATGAGAGAGTGGTGGTGGTGGTGCTGGTGGTGGTGGTGGTGCTGGTGCATAGAAGCTCAGAAACCACCGGCTTGACTCGGCGTCGCTCTTCTCATCAGTATCTCATCCTGTAAACAACGCTGCTCTGCTCCGACACATTCTCACCTCCGAGCCGAGCTTTCGCCTTTATGGACGATTTGAAGCAGGATCTGCTACTCAGTGGACAATTAGAGTGACGCCTGTGCTGTGACTGTATTTCTGACAAAATGAAAACAAAATTAGATTTTTAAAAAATGTATTCATTTGACCACAAACACACTGTGGGGTTTACAGTACGCAACTATGCATTTCTTTTGGCGAGTCGAACGGATGACGTTTGGATGACAGCTCGCACAATCTAATTGGTCAATAAATTGCATATCCGGACCAAAATGTGTGTAACCTCATCATTCAAGAGCGTTAACGTCGACTGCCCGTATCGCCGACGCGTAACCGACTGGGTGGGTCTCTGTCCAATTGCTCATCCTTGGCGTCCTGGATGTTGACAGCAAAATTTTTGATACTGAATTTTACCTGTCAAATTTGTGCCACTGAAAAAATAGACTTTGAATTTTTAACACTGAACTTTGGTTAAGAAAGTGAATGCGAGTAATTCCGAGGCTTTTAAATCTCACGTCTGATGGGTCTGGTTTGCTTCCATGAGTTTGCACATGATGCATGTGGATTTGAAGTGCGTTTCTTCTGGTGATAATGAACAGCATACAAGTTCATCGGAATATTTCCTGATGTCTGCTCGCAGTTTGCTTGAATTATGAACAAATGTGAAGGCTTGGACGAAAGGATACACTCTGAATTTTACACAAATTTTGCCCTTTGGATTGGAAAAGTGACATCGAATTTGAAGTTTGACTTGAAGCCTGGGAGCAGCGTTGAGGATTCCATGCAGTTTCTAGATCAGCACAAGAACGGTAAGACTACAAGGTAACAAACTTCATCCACCCAAGTGAAGCTCACAACATTTTTCAGAGGACGTGAAGCCTTCATGTCCCAACAGCAAGTTTTCCTATAGGGGGCATCACAGAAAATAATTGAGAAGCACTGCACAAGGCATTCTCGGAACGCGGAGGAATACACGCGGAAGAATACGAGGCTAATCAACCCGGGAAAGCCATTTCCCCAGCAGAGCTCGTAAATCAAAAGACACTCTTAAGTCGACGTACCACTGCACACACGCACACACACACACACACATCTATATAGGGTAGTGGTGGCTTGGTGGTAAGGTTGGGGGTTCAAGCCCCACTATCACTGGGTTGTCACCACTGTTCCCCCCCAGTGCAGCTGATTTGGGTTATGAAAGGCCGGCCGTGTCTCTCACTGTCTGTGGTGTGAGGTTCATGTAATAGAACCAATGCTGACTTTCATCAAGAGGAGCTGCATAGCCATCAGTGTGCTTCTGCCCTGCGATGGCCTGGCGAGCCATCCAGGGTGTACTCTGCCCTTGCCTGGAGTCGGCTTGGATGGGTGTCAGCCTCCCTGCGACCCTAATTAGGATTAAAGGGTTTACAGAAAATGAATAAATAATAATAATGATAATAATAGTTTGAAAGGGTTTTGTGTGTGTGTGTGTGTGTGTGTGTGTGTGTGTGTGTGTGTGTATGTTGGTATTGTGATGGCTGGCAAGATGTTCAAGGTGTACCCCACCTTCACCCTAAGCTGACTGTGGGAATTGAAGAAAATTGAGGCGATTCCGATTGTTATAGGAAGTCTTTGCACAATCAGAAACCAATTTCAAAAAAGGTTTCGAAAACTTGGACACACAATGAAATCTGAGATGCTGCAGAAAACAGAACTTCTTGGAACAGCCAGGATTTTAAGAAGAGTTCTGTGAATGCAACTGGAATGAAGAGGCTGCCGAGAGAGTACACCCTGGATCCCTAACAGGGCCATCACAGAGTTTTGTTTTATTTATTTATATTTATTATTACAGATCCAAGATGACTTTGAAACGAAAGCCCGATTTCTTTAAAGCAATAAAGTCTGCTGATGGCCGTAATTCAATCAAATTTTAGGTTGGGAGCGAGCATGAGGGGTCTCTCGTCCAGAGTGCTGACTATCAGCGGACTCCACCCGTTGTGGACAATCGTCGTGTTTTTTGAAACCTGTTTCCAAATGTTAGTAATTCCACTAAACCAGGGGATATTAGTGCGATATGCTTAATCCCAGCTGAGATGATGACAGATGAGTTTCTGATTGTTTCTAAACGTTCTTTAGAACCACGTCTGGCCAAGATTAAAATTGTACGGTGTCAGAGGCTTTTCCCAGGCCGCCATGTAACCATGACTCAAAAGTCAGCGTTCTGCGGTTACTGTCGCCTCCTCTCGAAGCACTCGAATCTACAGCCAGGAAAAAGTGACCGAGATGTTCTCAGCCGTAAGTCTCGACACAAGAATTAAAGCCTGCGGGAGAAGATCGTGTACCACGTTCTGAGGTCCTCATTCTGAGAACCTTCGAACTTCAGTATTTGGACTCTGTCCAAAGCATCGCATGCCAGCTCACAAATTGCCAGATGCCAGATTCTCCCAACCCCAGGATGGAGCGGTGTAGTGCCGTGATCTGTGCCTATTTGGCACTTGACGGTGCCCCTGAAAAGCCCTCATGTCTATAAAGCCAGCGTGATGTGTACAGAGTAGCTGACAGATGGCCCAGTCTTTCAGTCGGCCCCTCTGCTCGCCTACTACTGCGCCAAAACAATGACTTAATTCAGCCGAATAGGATAGCATTAGGGCCCGGGCTCATCAGTGGGACAGGAGGTGCACGTGGGAGGGCTATTGGGATGCAGCCGGGGGGAAACTGATTCTTTCAACAGCGATCAGGTCAGAAAGCATGGCAACGGCGCTACAGCCTAGTGGGAACGTCTACCGTGCCGCCGTGACCAGGCCTGTGAAGTGAACACGTTGAAAGGACAGTCTGTTCGCTCCCAGTAAGAAGGATTCGCTGTCTGTGCTCAGTGTTTTGTTGCTGACAGTGATGCAGGAGCACGCGTTTCTAACTGAGATCAAACAGGCAGAGCGGAGTTGTTGTGCAGTCCGTAGAGAGACCGCTCAGCTTACTAATGCGTCCCGTTCCAGCAGGTAGACGATAAAGTTTAAGCAGACGTTGTAAAGTTGGAGCAGGTTGATTTAGTCCATCCCGTGGCTTTACAGTGCTGCTCTCTGCTCAGCTGTTACTTTGTCCATTCAGGGGGAAAAAATAGTTCATATTTCCTCCATGATGGAAGTTGAAGATACTCCAAGACCTTGGAATGCATGCTGACACACACTTGCCGTCTAAGACCTAAAATTATTCCCTTCTTTGCACTCAAATTTGAAGTTTGGCGTTTCCTCCTGTCAAGGTCTGTAGTTATTTTGTGGTTTTATGTCCTTGTGTGGTAGAGTTCATTTCAGGATCGCACACGGGGGCTCATATTTTACAGACCTTCTTCCTGTCTGAACTCTGGATATACTGTAGCCGAAGACATTATGATGATGATGATGATGATGATGATGATGACACCACCTTGGTGTTTATATTTCAAAAATGTTGTGGCTCATGATAAGAAGCCAGCGAACGGTGCTTTGTCTTTCGCGCCTGTATTTATTGTACAGGTGAGTTCCGTGAGTGTTCCGTAACTCCTCCGTGCTGTCCGTCAACGTTCCGTATTTATTCCGTGACCGTTCCACTTTGTTCGTGTCATGTTCACAGATGTTTCGCTGTGTTTCTTGATTGTTCCGAATCTATTCTGTACCTTCCGTGAGTATTCCGTGGTGATCCGTACATGAATGCAACTGTTGCGTAGAAGCTTTGGACCATACGAAAGAGGAGGGAAAACTTGCGGATAAGTGACGAAACACTTGCGGTATAAAAGTAAAGGTTACGGACCACTTGCGGAAATGACCGAATGTTTATGGAAGGACTCTGAAGCCAAAGGGAACACTCACGGAAAATTTTTCCGTGAACGTGCTTTTGAACATGTTGAAAAGCACGTTCACGGAAGATTTTGGTCTGCCGGAAGTGGAGGAAGACTGAAGGAATAACTACGGAATCATACGGAATGATAAGGAAGATAAGGGAATAATTGCGGAACGTTTGCGAATGACAACATTTTTGCTTTCGTAAGTCTGCCGTGCTCCTGTGAAATGGGGCCATAAAGGTGAAAACCAGAAGAAGGAAGAATCTGAGAGAAGAGTGGCAGCAATTCAATAGAATGCACCAAGAATAAAAAAACTCATTTAAATTTTTCTGTTCAGAGTAACAGAGGCCACCATCCAACGCATCCCAAAGGGTTTTCTCAGACGTGATGGGAATGCGGTATGGCAGCCCGAAAACACCTCCTGTGCACAGCCAATCGTCTCGCCCCCGTCATTGTCATCCCCAGCCTCTCCTCAGGTGTCCTCGAGATCGATTTCCAGATATTGTTCCTTACAGGATTGTCGGGCCCATTCGATCGCCGTGTCTTCAGATGTCTCAAGTATTTTATTTCACAAATAGGGAAATACAAAGGAGAAAAATCAGAGAGAACGTTAACTGGTTGCTTTTATTTGAAAGATTCTTTTGCTACTCAGTGGTGTATAAAAGGATTATAATTTCATGTAGACTGTTTAAGATCTTACTGCAAGATATCAAGAGTGAGGGTTTGCATGTTTGTGTGGAATCATCGTAACCAACCAATCAACTGATTTGATTTTGAAAACGATCTAGCGTAGAGTTCGAGGTCACATGCAAAGGTTTTTTTTATATCGTAGCTTCTCGGGTCATTCATTTTATGTAAACGCTTCATACTAATTAGGATCGCAGGGAGGCTGGCGCCCATCCCAGCCAACTGTGGACGAGGGCAGAATACACCCTGGACAGCTTTCCAGGCCATCGCAGGGCAGAATCACACTGATGGCTATGCAGCTCCTCTTGTTGAAAAGTGAAGTGAAGTCAGCAATGGTTCTTTTTTACGTGATCCTCACACCATGGACAGTGAGAGACACGGCCAGCCTTTGATAACCCAGTTAGCTGCACTGGGGGAGGGAATGACAACCCATTGAGAGTGGGGCTTGAACCCACAACCTCATGATCAGTGATCCAGCACCTTTACCACCAGGCCACCACTGCCCTGTCCTCCCAAGTCTTATTATTAATTCAGATCCAAGATGGCTTTGAAACTGAATCATATCCCATTAAGACAATGCTGACCTATAATTTCCTCAATGCAATCAAATTGTAGGACGGGAGCGAACATGGAGGGTCTATGTCCAATATTATTTACCACACCACTGAGTGTCAGTGACTGGAAGGATCCACCCATTTTGGACATTCATCCCATTTTTTTGAAATCTGTTTCTAAAGGTTTGGTGGTTACAGACAATAATCTACTAATTGTTGACTGTCTCCAACTATCTGCATTTATACTGTTGATAGTCTGAGACCGTTGAGGCTCAGATAGTCCCAGAGAGTTGGGGACTTGGGTGCGGACGACCTCACGCCTAGTTGCCGACCATCAGAGAGTATCATCTGGGAATTATTTTATTTGAGTCATTTCGGTTATCGCATACACAATGGTAGTTGTTCTCCGAGAGTCGCCAACACAAAATATCACCGGCAGCCACCAGGGAATCACTCACCTGAGACTGGGCTCAACAAAAGGAAAATAAATTGAATTAAATTAAAATTGAGTTGGACTGGGCCAGTGGTGGACCGGTGGTAAAGTGGTGCTGGATTACCGATCCTAAAGTTGGGGGGGTCCCAACCGTCAACAGTTGTCACTGTCCCCCCCCAGTGCAGCTAACTGGGTTCTCAAAGGTGGGCCATGTCTGTCACTGTCGATGGTGAGAGGTTCATGTAAAAGAACCATTGCTGACGTTCGTTTTAAGAGGAGCTGCGTTTAATATTAAATTCCCCAGCTGAAAAAGGTTGTGCATTCTCATATCTTCTAGGACCACAGTAGAGTTTTCCACTGCCACAGTTTTTCTGAGCTTTGTCTTCTTTGGGAGATCTTTGCAAATTATTTTGTATGACAGAGCTTTATGCTGCATTTGTGTAAGGCATGGCAAACTCATTCATTCATTTTCTGAACCGCCTAATCCTAATTAGGGTCACGGGGAGGCTGGTGCCTATCTCAGCAGACTCTGATCGAGGACAGAGTACACCCTGGACAGCTCGCCAGCTCACTGCAGGACAGAAACATGCTAATGCCTATGCAGCTCCTCGTTACAAAAGTCAGAAATGGTTCTTTTACATGAACCTCACACCACAGACAGTGAGAGACACGGCCGGCCTTTGATAACCCAGTGAGCTGGACTGGGGTGACAGCAGTGACACCCATTGATAGTCAGGCTTGAACCCCTAACCTTGGGATAAGTGATCCAATACCTTACCACCAGGCCACCCCTGCCCAGTGGCATGGCGAACCCTGTACAGGTCCTTCTCAAAAAAATTAGCATATTGTGATTAAGTTCATTATTCTCTGTAATGTACTGATAAACATTACACTTTCATAAATTTTAGATTCATTACACACAACTGAAGTAGTTCAAGCCTTTTATTGTTTTAACTCTGATGATTTTGGCATACAGCTCATGAAAACCCAAAATCTCTATCTCAAAAAATTAGCATATTTCATTCGCCCAATAAAAAAAGTGTTTTTAATACAAAAAAATCAACCTTCAAATAATGATGTTCAGTTCTGCACTCAATACTTGGTCGGGAATCCTTTTGCAGAAATGACTGCTTCAATGCGGGCGTGGCATGGAGGCGATCGGCCTGTGGCACTGCTGAGGTGTTACGGAGGCCCAGGATGCTTCGATAGCGGCCTTAAGCTCATCCACAGTGTTGGGTCTGGTGTCTCTCGACTTTCTCTTCACAATATCCCACAGATTCTCTATGGGGTTCAGGTCAGGAGCGTTGGCAGGCCAATTGAGCCCAGTAATAGCATGGTCAGTAAACCATTTAGCAGTGGTTTTGGCACTGTGAGCAGGTGCCAGGTCGTGCTGAAAAATGAAATCTTCATCTCCATAAAGCTTTTCAGCAGATGGAAGCATGAAGTGCTCCAAAATCTCCTGATAGCTAGCTGCATTGACCCTGCCCTTGATAAAACACAGTGGACCAACACCAGCAGCTGACATGGCACCCCAGACCATCACTGACTGTGGGTACTTGACACTGGACTTCAGGCATTTTGGCATTTCCTTGTCCCCAGTCTTCCTCCAGACTCTGGCACCGCGATTTCCGAATGACATGCAAAATTTGCTTTCATCCGAAAAAAGTAGTTTGGACCACTGAGCAACAGTCCAGTGCTGCTTCTGCCGCTGTTTCTGGTTCAAAAGTGGCTTGACCTGGGGAATGCGGCACCTGTAGCCCATTTCCTGCACACGCCTGTGCACGGTGGTTAGGTTCATAGCTCGTTTACACTACCTGAACATGATATGCTAATTTTTTGAGATAGGAATTTTGGGTTTTCATGAGCTGTATGCCAAAATCATCAGAATTAAAACAATAAAAGACCTGAAATATTTCAGTTGGTGTGCAATGAATCTAAAATATATGAAAGTTTCATTTTTATCAGTACATTACAGAAAATAATGAACTTTATCACAATATGCTAATTTTTTGAGAAGGACTAGTATATAAAATGAGTTGATATTTTTCAAGAAAGAGTGAAATGTTTGTATTTCACTATTTAACATGTTTACAAGTTCTCCAGTAAATAAATTAAGAGTTTGAAATTTTATTTATATTTTACAGAACATTGTAAAGTTTTTGGAATCAGAGTTGAACTTCTAAATATGCAAGTAATTAAAATTCAATGCTCCATTTAACACCCTCATTTTCCATGCGAGGAAATTCCACACTTTTTTCCCCCACATTCAGACCCAGACCCCGGACGTCTTGTTGTGGAGTGGACGTGCTCATCACGTTGTGCACCATGCTTCCCTCGTTCCTTTCTCACTGGCCACCATCTTTAGGTTCCAGGTGGGAATCAACTTTTCATGCTCTGGACCAATTTATTTTTGGTCAAAATGCCCAGAGCTTATGGCACGATGGGGTTAGCAGGGCCAAATCACACCAAGAAGGCGCGGGTTTGAGTCCCAGCTCTGGTGTTTCTGTGCAGAGTTTACATGTTCTACTTGTGCTTGCGTGGATTTCCTCCGGTACTCCGGTTTCCTCCACCAGTCCAAAAATATACACAATACGTTAATTGGCTGTTCCAAGTCACCACTAGGTGTGAGTGTGAATGATGGCCCTGCAATGGCCTGGCGATTATCAGCTTTGAACAGCTCAGAGTTATTAAAAATTTGTTATGAAAACTGGAACAGAACCGTTTCTGGTTTCATGAAAAGCATGCTGGTCATTGAAACGTTGAAAGGTCGAAATGGCTCAGGGTGCGAAGGCGCATGTGAGTGGGTGTGTGCACAGTGCTCTGAGGTGAATCGATGTCCTGTCGAGTGTGTGTTCTGTTTCACGGTCCAGGTCAACTTCACGGTATGTTTCCTGATCCTAAAATTACAGGATTGCAAACCGAGCCTTCGTCCTCTTCAGATTCTGTGGGCAGGAAAATAGAATCTGGTGAATATTTAATGAGCGAGCGTGGAGTCTGGAATACGTCGTTTCATGTTAAAAACCAGTAATGAGGTCATTTATCTCATGCCAGCTTTAGTTCCCGTGAGCTGTGAAAGAGTCGGGAATGATTGTGTAGCACTTCATGTCTGCCTCATCTTTCTGTCCAACCCCATCCGAATCCTGTAGCCTGAAGCCTCAGCAGAGACACAAGCGGATGATTTGCTGCAGTGCTGCATGAGAGACGCTGGTGGCGGAAACATGAAAGGATCTACAGCATTTTAGGGCGAGTATGATAATCCAGGGGGTGCTGAGCTTCACAGTGTTTTTAGTATACTGACATTTTGGAATTTTTAAGAGAACACAACCAAGATTCCATTATCCCCCCCAAAAGTATTACAGTATATACAAGCCCCCGCTTTCCCATTTCAAAGAAATTTCAGAATTACATTACATTAACTCATTTGCTGAACTCCTGACGCCTACGAAAGTCATGGGGAGGCTGGAGCCTATCTCAGCTGAGTCTAGGCTAGGGAGGGGTACAACCTGGCAGCTTGTAACACCATTGCAGGGAAAAGCACACATGTTGTGTTCACACTCGCACTTTGTGGAAACAGCCGGTTCGTCTCATGCGCATGTCTTTGGACTGTGTGAGGAAAGCGGAGTACCCGAAACAAAACCGACGCAAACATGCAAACTCCACACAGAAAGATGTTTGTCACGCCTGGCACTTGAACCAAGGACCTTCTTCCCGTGGGATGGACATGCTAACTATGATGCCACTGCCCAGCCCCATAACATTTCAAGATACAGTATTGATAATGAAGAAGTAGCTCGCAAAACATATACTTAGATTCCAGTAAGTAGGGCAGTGCTGGCCTGGTGGTAAAGGTGCTGGATCACTGATCATAAGGTTGGGGGTTCAAACCCCACTCTCCACGGGTTGTCACTGCCCCCCCCCCTCCCCCCAGTGCAGCTAACTGGATTATCAAAGGCTGGCCATGCCTCTCACTGTCTATGGTGCGAGAATGTAAAAAAACATTCGCTGACTTTCGACAAGAGTAGCTGCATAGCCATCAGCGTGTTTCTGCCTTGTGATGGCCTGGCGAGCTGTCCAGGGTATACTCTGCCCTCGCCCGGAGTCGGCTGGGATGGGCGCCAGCCTCTCCGCAACCCTAATTAGGATTAAGCTGTTACAGAAAATGATGATGAGATTCCAGTCAGGAATAAAGCTAAGGAAATTCTACAGGCCAATCAGATTCAAGGATTTCGTCATGTGACACATAAAAAGAGTATTATAAGTTAGTCAAAAATCCTTTAGAGACCTACCCATGGATCTGTATGAAGTTTGCATGTTCACTCTGTGCTTGTGGGGTTTCCTCCAGGTGCTCCAGTTTACCCCCCACAGTCTAAAGTCATTAAGCTGACTTGGTGTAATTGACTCTAGATATGAGTGTGTGTGTGTGTGTGTGTGTGTGTGTGTGTGTGTGTGTGTGTGTGTGTGTGTTGCTCTGCGCTGGTCTAGCGAGTTGTTTGGGGTGTAACTGAAATAGACGTCATCCTCCCTGTGCCCGAGTAGCATTTCAGCAAAATGATGAACTGATATATTGGCGTAAGAACATGAATTTCTTTCATATGTTTTACAACCACAGTGCAACAAACTTGTTAGGCTTTTGTTAGAAGGTTGAAAAATGGCTGATGAAGTCTATCGAGTAAAATCAAATGAAAATATTATGTCTTGTAGGTAAGTTTTTCAAATACAATATAAAATTGTTCATTATATATTTACACTAATCCACCATAACATTAAAAAAAAATAATAAAAAAAACAGGGAAAAAATTATGTCAGGAACCATGAATAATAGTGAATAGTATACTACAAGAAGACGGCACAATTTGATTGGTCAGCTATAAGAGGATTAAAAACATGGTCCACAGGTGGATCACGGGGTGGCGGTGGGGGCACAAACCAGTGTCTCTCCCTCACGCCAGTTCCAAGCCCGGATAAATGCAGAGGGTTGTGTCAGGAAGGGCATCCGACGTAAGAAAATGCCAAACTTTATCATGTAAATCACAGATATTACCTCCATGCCGGATCAGTCGAGGCCCGGGTGAACAACGACCACCATCAGTGCTGTTAACCAACAGGGTGCTGATGGAAATTGGACTACTGTTGGTCGAAAAAGGAGAGGCGGGAGGCGTGTCCGTAGGCGGAGAGAGAAGAGGAAAAGCATGAGCCAAGGACTGAGAGTAGGAACTTTGAATGTTGGAACTATGAAAGAAAAAGGTAGAGAGCTGGCTCACATGATGCAGAGGAGGAAGGTGGACAAATTGTGTGTTCAGGAGACCAGGTGGAAAGGTAGCGTTTTATCATGGTGTGGATGGGAAGAGAAATGGAGTAAGAGTCATCTTGAGGGAAGGGAAGTGAAAAGAGTGTCAGACAGAGTGATGAGTCTCAATGGAATCTAGAAGTGTGCTGGGAAGATGGAAAAAGTACTTTGAAGAGATGACTGTTGAGGACCAGGAAGTAGCAAAGATTAGTAAGGGTGAAGTGAGGAGGGCATTGAAGAGGATGAAGAGTGGAAAGGCAGTTGGTCCTGATTACATACCGGTGGAGGTATGGAAGTGTCTAGGAGAGGTAGCAGTAGATTTTCTGACAAAAACATTCAACAAGGTCTTAGAGAGTGAGCAGATGCCGGAGGAATGGAGGAGAAGTGTGCTGGTGCCCATTTTTAAGAACAAGGGAGATGTGCAGAGTTGTGGCAACTACAGAGGGATAAAGTTGATGAGCCATACAATGAAGTTATGGGAAAGAATAGTGGAAGCTAGACTAAGGGCAGAGGTCAGCATCTGTGAACATCAGTTTGGTTTCATGCCAAGAAAGAGCACCACAGATGCAGTGTTTGCCTTGAGGATGTTAATAGAGAAGTACAGAGAAGGTCAGAGGGAACTGCATTGTGCCTTTGTGGATCTGGAGAAAGCATATGACAGGGTGCTGAGAGAGGAACTGTGGTATTGCATGAGGAACCATTTCTGACTTTAAACAAGAGGAGCTGCAAAGACGTCAGCACGTTTCTGCCCTGCGATGGCCTGGCAAGCTGTCCAAGAGGGATTCTGTCGCCGCCCAGAGTCGACTGGGATGGGCACCAGCCTTCCCCGTGACCCTAATTAGGATTCAGCGGTTACAGAAAATTAATGTTCGGGTAGAAAAGAAGCACCTGCTCAAAATCTGGGCTTTATTCAGTTTCTTCTCTCCACAGCCAAACTAGTTAACAACCACACGCCTGCTTTACATGTGCGCTCATCCATTATAATAAAATGGTGACTGCAGACATGGATATTTGCATCCAAATTTGCCCTGG
The DNA here is from genome assembly GCA_024760905.1 of Plotosus lineatus. Lineage (NCBI taxonomy): Eukaryota > Metazoa > Chordata > Actinopteri > Siluriformes > Plotosidae > Plotosus > Plotosus lineatus. The sequence goes on along the minus strand of CM045742.1, from coordinate 2,018,226 downwards.
AGACGTTCCTGAACTCTCTGGAGACTTCATTAGCACGGTTGTCTTTAATAATTGCCGGGGAATAGAAAAAAAAAAAATCTCTTTTTTTCCTCGTTGGGTGGTTGGAGTAACCGATTCCAGCATATTTACTCTTCGTTCAGAGGCCGGCCGTGTCTCTCGCTGTCTCCGGTGAGAGGTTCATGTAAAAGAACCATCGCTGACTTTCGACAAGAGGCGCTGCAAAGCCGTCAGCACGTTTCTGCCCTACGATGGCCTGGTGAGCTGTCCAGGGTGTACTCTGCCCTCGCCCGGAGTCGGCTGGGATGGGTGCCAGCCTCCCCGCGACCCTAATTAGGATTAAGCGGTTACAGAGAATGATCTGAACTTTTTTTAACCTGATGGCTATGATGTCTCAAAACAAAATGTACTCAGGTTTGCTCTCATGGTCCGAAGACTTGCAGATTAGGTTAATCGGCTGTTGTGAACCGTCCCCAGGCTCGCTGTGGAGTGCTACCATTCAAGCTCTACCGCCTGTACTCTCTGTGCCGCTATGACATCGGCTCAAGAATGAATAAATGAAAAGAACTGTAAAGAGAGTGTGAGAAATAAACTGTGCGTGGTGATCGAAGGACTGTTTGCATACATTATCCTCATCTGTTTTTAATATATTCCACTGTATGAAAAAAAAAAAAGATGAATAAAATCAAAAAGATGAAAAGTTTGATATAATACTGTAAATGTTGTTCATTAATAAACTTTAGATTATATTTCCAAGCACATATCTGTCATCTACGACCTCTACGACTGGCCGGTGCTGTCGTGGTCAGGGTGCTATGTTCATGAGAGTGAGGTTGTGAGTTCGAATCCCAGCTAGACCCCCCCCCCCCCTTCCCACTGGGCTAAGGTCTCAACCACAAGTGCGCCTCTGTTCCCCCAGCAGTATAAATGGGTACCAGTAAAACTGTACTGGGAAGGTAAGCTGCGATGGACTCGCGTCCCATCCAGGAGCAGTTGAAGTCCTGGTCACTTCCCGCTACGGAAACCGGGGCTAAGCACCGGCCTGAGGAGCCAGTCGGCGTAAAAAGCCCAAAGCTCGTCACAGGGTGGCACAGTGGCGTAGTGATTAGCATATCCACCTCGCAGAAAGAACGTGCTGGGTTTGAGTTCTGGGTTTTGGCTGTTTCTGTGTGAAGGTTGCATGTTCTCGCAGTGCATACCTGGGTTGCTTTGGTTTGCTCCCACTGCACAAAGACATTCGGCTAAGAGGTTCTAATTGGCTGTCACAGGTTGCCTGTAGGTTACAATATGAGCGCGAATAGCTGAGTGTGTGTGTTGTTCCTGTGATCGCCTGGTGAGCTGTTCAGGGTGTATGCCGCCTTCGCCCAGAGTGGGCTAAAATAGGCTCCATCCTCCCCACGACCCTACTATAATTAAGCAGTTCAATAAATGAATGAATGAATGAATGAATTGCTGGTTGGTGTTATTATAGTTGACCCGGTTGTGATTCATTCCACTCTTTTCCATTCCAGTTCGATTAAGCATTTATAATTCAACATGGCGGCGAGGGTGCCGCACTGGATATCATGTCCACCTTACACCGAGATGGTATTGGGCTCAATACCCAGTTCTTGGCCATTTCTGTGTGGCGTTTCCTCCTGGTACTCCGGTTACCTCCTACAGTCCAAAAACATGCACTGCAGGCTGATTGGTGGTTCCAAATCACCCCGAGGTGTAAGATTATATGTGAATGGTTGTGTGTGTCTGTGGTCTGTGACGGCCCGACAAGCTTTTCCGGGTGTACCCCACCCTCACCCAGAGTCAGCTGAGATGGACACCAGCCTCCCGTGACCCCCAATTAGAATTAAATTAGAAAATTAGAAATTAGAATTAAATTAGAAAATGAATAAATGATGAATAATTCAACATCCCTGACATTAACATCTTGAACTAGAACACAAAATGCAGACACGTCAGATCCTGGGTTTCTGATTTATTTTTGTGTATGTTTGCAATTGCAATGGCAATAAAATGCACAGCTGAATAAAGACCACACAAAGGAACTCATGAATATTTATCACAAAACCGCAGTGAGGACACAGGTGGACATGCACAACAGGCCAGTCAAGAGAAGCTTACGATCGGGAAACATGTTGTTTGGATGCTGCTCTCATCACAGTAAAACAAAAAGCGGTTGCTTGGAGGTGAATCTCGGACTTTTGGGGGCGTCAGAGCTCGTCATGATGCTTTATGACGGATGATATCTGCAGCATCATTCTCGCACGTAAATCCGTGTACACACCACATCGTCTGCTCCAAACGTCTGCGAGGAAAACAATGTTAGTTGATTTAATAAAATCCCAAAATGTCATTACATTTGATTATTGTCAAATAAATGATGGCCTTTTGGCAGGGTGCCAGCTCAGACATCTGCGACTGGTTGGCAGCTGCTTAGTCACATGATGCAAAGGCTGAGAATTGTCTCAGAGTGGACGAGTAAAGCTTTACGTAGTTACTTTTGAACAGCTCAGAAACCAAAGACAGGGGAACGTTTCCTTACACTGCCTTGTACTTCAGCGAAATGTAATGAAGCGTGCAGCGTTCTAGAGAAATGCGTCCCAGATTCACTGTGAACTCCCAAAACTCGAGCACCGTCACCGAGCCTTGATTGCATTTACAAACTATTTAGAATTTTCTCTTCCGTCTTACTCCTATTCCTCCTCTGTACCTCTTTTTGAAGCTTTGTGGTTTGTTTAGATGCCCATGACTGTCTCTGGGAATTAATGAGAACGGACGAACGATCATCCGGTTCAAGCCGTTATTTGAATTGGACACAGTTGTACATTCCGCGCTTCAGACCTTGGGCTGGAAAATGACAATTACAAAAACAACAACAACAACAACAAAAAAAAAACCTGCTCCAGCCACGGTCAGTCCACTGGAAAAACTTGTACTTGTTAATTCTGTATTTTGAGAGAGAGGCCGAGTGAGGCATTTGTAGCGTAACTCTGTATAGTTTATAATCTTTACAGTCCAGAACTCTTATGGGAGACGGACTTTGCATGTTCAAGAATAAATGAAAAACTTTGAGGCGCACAGACTGAAGGGAGAAAAGCTGTGGTCTGTCGGGGGACTGAGCGTCTGCTTCAGAACTGGACTCACTGGATCTTGTACTATTTTACTGCAAGTGGTACATTTACAGTAACAGCGTTCTGCAGACGCCCTTATCGAGAGCGGCTTCGATCTTTATCTTATTCATACAAGTGGACGGTTGAGGGTTACGGGCCTTGCTCAAGGGCCCAAAGGGAGAAGCTTCATAGTATGTAGGTTTGGCCCCTCCAACCATCATCTGAGAAACCCAGAGCTTTAACCACTGAGCCACCACTGCACACGAGCCACTGACTTTCTGAGCTGAAAACTACTCGAGATGTATTTTCTCCTCGGATCAACCGATGAACTTTAATTAAAATTTTAGATTCACTGATCCAGCCTGTTTTTTTTTCTTAAAGTATAACAGATTGAAGGCAGCGGTGGCCCGATGGTAAGGTGCTGGATTACCGATACCAAGGTTGGGGGTTCAAGCCCCACTCAGCTAACTGGGTTATAAAAGGCCGGTCATGTCATGTCGCTCACGGTCTGTGGTGTAAGGTTCAGATAAAGCAGTGCTTGTCAATTATTTTCTGTGACGCCCCCTCTGGGATGAAAAAAAACAAAAAAACATTTCACCCCCCCCCCAGCACCACGCTTGCGACTATAAATAGTGTGTACTGCACTTCATATCATTTGCTAGGTGCTTTTCCCCCTCACCATAACACGACAATGAGAGCACCACTGCCAACTACTGTAGTGGATGCATAATTACACTTAATTCTAGTGCACTATGGCAAAAAAACTCATGTTCCCCAGGGTCATCACACCGGGGCGCACCCCACTATTTGAGAAGCATCGATGTAAAGGAACCATTGCTGACTTTTGTCAAGAGGAGCTCCATAGCCGTCAGCATGTTTCTGCCCTGCGATGGCCTGGTTAGTTGTCCAGGGTGTACTCTGTCCTCGCCCCGATTCAGCTGAGATGGGCGCCAGCCTCCCCAGGGCAGTAATTAAGATTAAACGGTTTGAATTGAATGAATGATCTAACAGAGTGATGAATCATCGCAAAACATCTTAAAAATGAAATTACTCCGAATCAGTTTTATAAAATATGGGAAACCTTCAAGTAGCTGCTTGAGTACCATAAGCTGCCCAGTTGTTTAATAGGCTTTAAACTAATCCATTAAAGAAACCTAGTTTGTTTCTCTGTCTCTGCAGCATTGTCATTGGCTGGTTTAATCGGCGGCTGAATGGAGAGTATTGTTTATTTGTGGTGAAAGTTCACAGAAAGGTTGCTGAACAGTTCTGTCCTGCTGCTGGGAGGAGATTGCAGAGAGCTCCTGAATGTGTGTTCTGGCTCTTTGCCTAGCTTTTGGGTGAACAGAGTGCAATGGGTTTGTTTCTGTCTCTCTCTCTCTCTCTCTCTCTCTCTCTCTCTCTCTTGTTGAAGGGCTCGGTCTTGCTATATAACTACTCAGGAAATCCTTTAATATTTGTGGAATTCTATAATTGTCTGGCAGTCATCTGATTGCAGGTTAAGGAACTGAGAAAAAAGATGGCAGACAATTATTTAGCAAACCATTGTACGTGTAATTTTAAAATGGATTCATGCCGAACACTACTTCAGCCTCTCAACATATCTTTCAGCCTCTTTCCGAAGCGTATGAGGAATCTGTAATGATTCCACTGCGTAAGTGAAATTCTCTCGGATTTCACGTGAATGAAAAGCTACAATCAGTGGACGTCCACCTCACAGCAAGAAAGTCCTGGGTTTGATTCCTGGACCCGGACATTTCTGTGTGGGGCTCGCACGTTCTGCACGTGCTGGAGTGGGTTTCATCCAGGTACTTGGGTTTCCTCCCACAGAACAAAAACACGCATGTATTAGACTAACAGCCTGTAACAAAATTTCCCCTCAGGGTGTGTGTGTGTGTGTGTGTGTGTGTGTGTGTGTGTGTGTCTGTTGCTGTGTGACAGTCTGTTAAGTTGTTCAATGGTGCCCCACCTTTGCCCAGTGTTGACTGAGATAGACTTCAGCCTCCGTGCACCCCTAGTTGAATCAAGCAGTTGCAAACGAGTGACGATCCCTAGCTCTTCTCCTTTACACTTTTATATGAGTTTTATGAGTTTCTTTATGGTCGAGAGATGTGCATCAGTGGATTGTAAATGGATTTTGCTTATCATCAGTCAAAACTGTATCCATCCATCCATCCATCCTTTCTCACCAGAATGAGTTCATCCCCTTTAAGCTCCCTGGACCAGTATGTCTTGGGCCCAGCACCATCCACCAGCGTCTGCTTGCAGTAAATCTTATTCTCCGTCTCCCAGGTTGCCAAACTCTACAAACAAGTTGGAACATACAGACACATCATCACAATACATAGGAATGGAGGACGAGGAGTCAACTGAGACAAGACTGGAGCAGAAAGGATCCCTCATCGATCACTAAAGTTTCTGTGTAATGGACGATATGTCTGGGATTGCTCTTTCAGGAAACAGAAAGCATTACAGAAAGCAAGTGATCACCTTTCACTTGTGTCCTTTAGACTTTAATGATGGACATCTTTGTCTGCATGTCCCTAATGCCTCCTTAGTAACCCTGGTTATTATCACTTGTGGCTTTTGTGGCACATTTCGAGACTGTTTTCCTATTCATAGTTTTCATCCCTGGGTGGTGTAGCGGTTAGCATGCCTGCCTTGCAGCAAGAAGGTCTTGGGTTTGGGTCTGGACTTCTGGGACTATTTCACCAATATTCCATGCACCTTCTGTGAATAATTGCCATGTAGATGAAGGACACACCAGAAACAGATGATGGAGCTTCTGAAAAGCACACCAGGAAGACGAGGTTGCTATATGTATGCTGTAGAGACTTTAGGGGTTGACTTGGATTCACATTTTCCCAACCAGTAAATATCAAGGACTGACTAACCCTTGGCAGCTGTTATCCACCACCTGAAAGTGGCCATAGTTGCCAAGTCTTGTTAGGAAACGTATAACCATACTGTACCTCAAAAGTCCTGGAAATTGCTCTTGGTGGAATTAGTAGCCTCTGTAGCACTATCATAACAGGGAAAGCCAGGGTCGTCTCAAGGCTGGGACCGTAAACCTCAAGCCAAACACCTGTTTGCATTTCTATTATTGTGCCCATAGCCCAGTATTTGCACACATGACCTGTAGCCTGGCTGTAAATGTCACGCACCCTGCCTAAGATGGCACAGTTGTAGTCAGAACATCAATACCGGGATGGAAATGGAATTCAAAAAAAGATTTTGTTCATAATTGAACTAACTGAGCTAGCACATAACTAAATAGTGCCTTTATTAACTAGCTAACGATTAGCATAGTTTTTGTGCTAGTTTTCTTATAAATACGTATTTCATTACAAATTACAAAGATATCCTGAAACTAAATGTTTACATCAGAGTGTCGAATGAACTCAAACAGATAAACCACTTGTCATAGCAGACTTGATGGAATACAGTGGTACCTCATCTAACAAGTGTCCCTTATAATAATTTTTCCATGATACGAGCTTCAAACCCATCAAAAATCTCCTCCGTCCAATGAGCAAAAATTCACTTTATAAGCTCGCCTCAAAATGGCTTTTCTGGGCCGATTAGCGTTGTATTCTTTCGCATGTATTCCTCCGCACTCCGAGAACGCCTTGTGCAGTGCTTCTCAATTATTTTCTGTCATGCCCCCTCTAGGAAGAAAAAAAAACACTTCACCCACCCCCCCCCCCCCCCAGCACGCGACTATAGATAGTATTTACTGCACTTCCTACACCATAGCACAACAATGAGAGCGTCACTACCAACTACTGTAGTGGATGCGCAATTACACTTAATTCTAGTACAGTATGGCAAAAAAAGCATGTTACCCAGGGTCATTCAAGCCTGGCATCACACTGCGCCTCACTATTTGAGCAGCACTGGCCTTGTGGGAGCTCACCACGAGCCTTTTCTTGCTGCTATTTACAAAATTCTCCTTCTTCTCCTCCTCTGTTAGGCACCACCTCATGCCTGCCCATGTGACATCTTCGCACCCACGTGACATCTTTGCCACAGTCAATGATCGGAAGGGTTAGTTTATTGTTGTTTTATTATTATTTATCGTTCATTATTATTAATGTTAATGTACATGTATTATTATTATTATGAAATGTTTTATAATATATCTTTTAATTTGAGTTTATCTTTAATATATTAGGCCAAATATACGTGTTTGTGTCAGGTTATATGAGTTTGGGAGGGGGTCGGAACGGATTTATTGGTTTTCTGTTATTTCTTATGGGAATAATTGTTTCATCTAACGAACCTTTTGGCTTACGAGTTCGCCCTTGGAACGGATTAAATTCATTAGACAGGGTACCACTGTAGTTGGAAAATAGCTAGTGGGGTTTGGGACTACTGGAGCTCACGGAGGCTACTGAGGAGTGACGCTTCATTGAATACATGCAGATCTGAATTTCTTTAACTGCCTAACATTTAATTCTAAAACCGAACCGCAAGTAATGACAAACTCACAGAAAAACAACGTACTGTTTTACATTTCCATAAGCAATGGAGCATTCTCAGAGGCTGTTAGTTCTTAAATTGCTGTAATAACCTTGACCCTAATAAGTTTTGCACAGCCTAACTAATAACCTAACTAATAAGTTTTGACTGTATTCTTAACAATTTGAAATTATGAGACCAAAAAAAAAAAAAAAAAAAAAAAAAAAGTCCTTGGTTTTAATGAGTCTTGGCCTCGGCTGTTGTGTTCAACTGCTTGGAGCTTTGCACTTCAATGAATCATCAATCCAGACTCTTAAACGCTTGGAATAAAGCCTGACTCTTGCTTTAAAGCCCATTGAAGTGACAGAGAGTAGACAGCGATTCACACAGCTGCAGTGTAAAGTGAAATATTAATCCCCATATCAAAGCTACAGCCGAGATCAGAGAGCTTTACCCGGCTGGCGAGAGACAGAAATGAAGAACAAATGCAACGGGGTGGTGTTGGAGGACCTGAGATTAAAAGCTGGTGCGTTCTGAATGGCCTGTATGAGAACAGCAAATGAAATGGGAATTCTGAATCGCAAGTATCAACCACGTTTAGCATGGAAAGCACATAGCATCCATCTTCTATGTTGCTTAATCCTAATTAGAGTCACGCTGAGGCTGGCCACCATCTCAGTCAACTCTGGGTGAAACTCACCATGTCATCGCAGGGCCAACACACAGACAACCATTCACACTAACACTCACACCTAGGGGCAAGTTGGATCAGCAAAATTAGCCGACAATGCATGTTTTTGGGCTGTGGGGGTAAACTGGAGTGCCCAGAGGAAACCCACACAAGCACTGGGAAACCCATGCAAACTCCACACGGAAACATCTGAGCCCAGGAATTACACCCAGGACCTTCTTGCTGTTTGGCGCTTGTGCTAATCACGACTCCACCGTGCTGCACAGGACATGATTGATTCATTCATTTTTCCCAACCACATTAATCTACCAGGGTTGCGGGGAGGCTGGAGCCTATCTCTGTCAACCCTGGGTGTACACCCTGAACAGCTCACCAGTTCATTGAATGGCCAACACACACACACACACACACACACACACACACACACACACACACAATACCATTTGCCAAATATCCATGTCTTTGGTCTATGAGAGGAAACCGGGGTAGCCAGATAAAACCTAAGCAAGCACAGAGAAATCATGCAAACTCCACACAGAAATGCTCTTGCTCAGCCCGTGGCTCTCCAAGGACCTCCTTGTGAGGTGGACGTGCTATCCGCTGTACCACCCAAAGACACACCTTTAGCTTATAATGTCAATGGAAGCTGAGTATTTTCAGCTAATGATCAGATTTGTCATGAAATAAAGACCCCGTTCAGTGATAAGTGATACGATCTGCATGATAATTACACGTCTGTAGTGCAGTATGCTCAGATGTTAGTGCACCATTAAAGAACCAGAAGAATCAGTGCATCTGATTGAGCACTGCATGCCAATTAAAGTCTCTGTCTCAGTGTCCAGCACTGGCCCATTCTGTATAAACCCCCACCCATGAGACCTCACTTCCACTGTGCTCTAGCTTAGTTTCACTTGTTTTGGCTCTTTCCCTCGTTGACATCCGTGATAAACTGATTCTCGGAGGTCGTTCCTCTGCTTCGCTCACCCTGCAGGTGAACACTTTTAAAGTCTGTCACTATAGCAACAAGCCAGGCAAAAAAAAAGTCTCATTTGTCAAAGCCGCTGCTAAGTGCAAAAACAATAAGGCTGCGGAAACAGTTACAGAGAACTGAATCAACGGCTCGGTGCGATGGTTCGAATGGACATTTTCACTTATCAATAATGATCCGAGATTCACTGAGCCGCAGCACAGACTGGAGAGAGGCGTGGCTCTGTGCTTCTACCAGAACATTAACAAGAGGAGGGATGTAAATGTGTCTATATCCAAATTCCTAAAATTACTCCAAAATCGTATGTGTGTGTGTGTGTGTGTGTGTGTGTGTGTGTTTCTTTGTGTGTGTGAGTGAGTGTGTGTTTGTGTGTTTGCATGTTTGTGTGTGTGTGTGTGTGTGTGTGTGTGTGTGAGTGTGTGTATGAGTGTGTGTTTGTGTGTGTTTGTGTGTGTGTGTGTGTGTGTGTCTGTGTGTGTGTGAGTGTGTGTTTGTGTGTGTTTGCGTGTGTGTGTGAGTGTGTGTGAGTGTGTGTGTGTGTGTGTGTGTGTGCGCGTGTGTGTTTGGGGGTTTTTTGTGTGTGTGTGTGTGTGTGTGTGTGTGTGTGTGTGAGGGCACGCTTAAGTAGCTGTAGCTCATTATTCAAATTCTGGCTTGAGGGAAAAATAATAATGTTCCTAACAGTATGCTGATTTGTCGACTCTCATTCCTGCGTGGCTCAAAGAAAACCCGGCTCTCAAAGGCGTCGTCTCACTCAGTACAAAGATCTGTTTTTATCTTGGTCAGATCAAGAAAATCAAGTTCGTTTGTCAAACTTTGGCTCTGGAGGGAAGTGTAGATGGAGATGTAGGTGGAGATCGAGGCGGATTGTGGCGCACAAACGAGCAGACGATGGACACCTCCCTGGAGACAGAGCGGCGTGACAAAAGTATGGAGTAGAAAAGCATGTTGATCATCAGGCTTGAGTGCACAAAACCAGCAACACAAGCCTCTCTTGGGAGAGACATACGAAGCTCAGTATGCTCGTTGGCGCGGGCATGACGGCCCTTGCACTAGAGAATGACCTCTTTCTTTCCTTCCTTTCACAGCAGAAGAGTTTTCAAGGAGTGTCTCTGTGCCGTACACGTTCCAATTTCTGCAATACGGTTCAGTTCTCCGATCCCATTCCACAACGTGTTTCTCAAGACTATTCCTTCACCTCACGCCAACCATCTCTTCCTCAATATCGCAGCGGCTACAAGCACAAACAAATCTGCTGTTAGGTTGTCAGTATCTCCGTCAGTCTTCATAGATGTTCCTTTTGTTAATGTCTGCGAAAACAACAGCAGGTTCTTACTCACAGAAACTGCATCAGTGACCAAAGCAGCAACTTTGTAGATGTGGGTGCAACGGTACTGGAGCGGGTAGCACATCCGCCTCACAGCAAGAAGGTGCCGGGTTTGAGTCCAAGGGCATATCTGGACCTTGTACAGTTTTTTGCCACTTTGTAACTGTCTGTGAAAATACCGGTTATGTGCAATAAAAACCCCCTGAACTGTAATCAACCACATCTACCCCACTGACTGTCAACCATATCAACCCATCTACTCCGCCCTCAGATACATATACACTTGAATGTAGGCCGGTCTACAAAGTCGTTCCCTTCTTTTCTTTTTTATTGTTTATTAATTTATACTATTTATGTATCTATTTATTTATTTACTTATATAATATATATGTATGTGTGTATGTTTGTATTTGTATCTATTTTTGCAGCCCCTACTGATGGTACCTCAAGAGCCTGTAACAGTGAATTTCTCCATTGTGAGATTAATAAAGCTGGATCTTATCTTATCTTATCTTATCTTATCTCTGTGTGGAGTTTGCATGTTTTCCCCGTGCTTTCACGGGTTTCCTCCATGTACTCCGGTTTCTTCCCGCAATACAAGGACATGCACATTAGTCTAATCGGCTGTTCCAAATCGCCCCGAGGTGTGAGTGTATATCATTGTACGTGTGCATCGACCATCAATGGACTAGCAAGCTGTTTAGGTTGTACCGTGCCATTGCTTAGAGGTGGCTGAGGTAGACTCTGGCCTCTCTGTAACCATAGTAGGGTTAATCGGTTTGCAAAATAAATAAAATAAATGAATTTTACACCTGTTTTCATCTGATATTGAGTGAGAAGGAAACCATTCATAAATTGATCATATCTGTTATCTCCACTGCTGATTTGCTACAACCGTATTACCTACAGAAAATATTCCCATGGTGTTGCTTTGCAACCTGAAATTAACATCCTATAAAAACTTATAATAGTCAAGTGAAGGGAATAATAATAACAGTTCAGGAAATAAAAATCAGTGATGTGGTTAAAGATTTTAAAGTTGCTGTAGAATTCTCGGAAGCCTTTCTGATCATTTTCCTCCATCCGTCCGGTCAGGAGGCGTGGCCTCATCTATGATGGTTCCTAGTAGTACCACACACTTTTCACTTCGTACCTTTACTGTGTTCGTAGGCTTTGACTTTGTTGATTGTTTGCATGCACTCCCTGACTTCTACCTCTACACAACTTTGATCTTTTGACAGTTCTTTGCCTGGTGTAGTTGATTTTCTTTTTCTAGATTTCAGTTACACATCCAAGCAGGTGCTAAATTACCCACCCCAAGGTTGGGGGTCCCAACTGTCAATGGTTGTTACTGCTGTCCCTCCAGTGCAACCAACTGGGTTATCAAAGGCCGGCCATGTCTCTCACTGTCTGTGGTGAGAAGTTCATGTAAAAGCGCCATCGCTGACTTTCGACAAGAGCAGCTGCATAGCCGTCAGCGGGTTTCTGCCCTGCGATGGCCTGGCGAGCTATACTCTGTCCTCGCCCAGAGTCGGCTGAGATGGGCACCAGCCTCTCTGTGACTTTAATCCTAATTAGGGTCAGACTGACTACTTGATCACAGCTGGAAGCCAATTAGTTTGATGTGTAATGGGAAAGGTGAGATGTTCCACCTGCCTTTACGAGTATTTATAATTGAGGGAGTGATCCCATGTCCATCTAAGTGATTTCCCTTCTGAACTCTGAAATTTCCCTCCTGTTACTATTATAACTTTCACACGGCTGTTGTAATTTGCATTCTGTAAATACACCTAGCAAACCTTGTCAGGTCTCATATACATGCTAAAAATATATACAGGGATCCCTCACATTTCGCGATTACGTAATTGGGACCGAGACCCTCCACGACCGCCAAATTCTGCATAGTAGGATCGATTCCCCCAGACTGATGTATATGTACATGTATATGTGTATATTTTATATATATATATATATATATATATATATATATATATATATTTCTGTCACAAAATAATAAGTAAACAATACAAATTTGTCATAGAGTAAGACAATTATGATTAAAATGGTTGGGAACTGTCAGGATTTCAAGGTTCTATCAGTGAAGGACCTCCAACTGTCACGGTTAAGCGCCAGCTCGAGGGCTTCTGTTCTTGTGAAGCCAGCTTCTTTCACGAGGCAATCTAACCAAGACAAACGAGGTCAGCCCCTGGATCTGTTGCCACTGACTAAGCCGAAGAGGGAGAGTTTTGGATAGTGACCATACCGTCGAAGTTGTCTTGCCAGGATTATTTTTGTTATTGGTTGGAAAGGGGTGTTGGTTGCCGTTGCAATACGCCTTTTGATTTCTTCGTTAGCGATTCGGTGTGTGAAGTGGATGTTGAGCATTCTTCTGTAGCTCTTCATTTCAAAGCTAGTGAGGAACTGTTTATGTGACTTTGACAAAGGCCAGGTTTCATAGCCGTAAAGAAGGATGCTGAGGATGAGTCTAGAGAAGATCTTTCTTTTGGTGGGAATGGAGGCTTTGTTGCAGGCCCAGATCTTGAAGAGGTTGTTATGGGCAGATCAGGCAGTGGCACAGCGCTTTTTGATTTCTTGGGTGAGGTAGCCATTTGAGCACACCATCTGGCCAAGATATTTAAAGCTGTCCTCTTTCTTAATAATTTGTCCGAATGGATTGAAGATGTCATCTGTGGCATTGCATTGTTTAGTAGTGACGAGATGTTCTGTCTTCGTGATTGAGACTTTGAGATCGTGTTCTCTGGAGGTATTCCACAATTTTGCTGTTTGGCAGCTGCAACTTTCTGGGTTGTCTGTGAGTATGTCAATGTCATCAATGCAAATGCAAGATAGCAGATTGTGTGTCCCTGGATTCGAATACCATCTTCAGTCTGAGTGCTGCTTCATTGATGATGTGCTGGAGGAACAAGTTGAAAATGATGGGGCTGATAATGCAGCCTTTTCGAACGCCGCGCTGATGATGGATGGCTCGCTGAGTTTGTTTGAGATTCTCACGATGGAATTAGCTTCGGTGTAAAGGGCTTTAAGCAGGTTGATATATTTTGCTGGGATGCCTCCAAGAGATAGAATGTTCCAGATGAATTTATGGTTGACGCTGTCGAAAGCTTTTTCAAAGTCGACAAAGGTGTGGTAAATCTGGTGGTCCATTTCCAAATATTTTTCGGCAAGCTGGTTGAGTGTGAAGACGTCTTGAGTAAGATTTTACTGGAGTGGGAGATCAGGGAGAGTGTTCGGTAGTTGGAACAGGCGAGTTTGGATCCTGTCTTATGCAGCGGGATGACTATTGATTGGCACCATCTTTTTGGCCAGGTTTCGTTGTTCCAGACTTTGGTTATCAGATTATGGTATGCATTGATGGTTTCAGTTGGGGCTATTTTGAGAACATCGCCTTGAATACCATCGATTCCCAGAGCTTTGTTGCTTTTTAAAGATCGAATCGCTCTTTTGACTTCATCATAGGTCAGAGGAGGGACAGGGTGATCTTCGGTGATGACTGGCTCTCTGATTAGCTCAGGCATGACTAGGGGGGCTTCTTTGTACAACTCTTCACAGTAGTCCCTCCATCTGGTTAGAATACTTTTGCTCTTCACTTAGAATGTTGCCATCAGCATCTTCAATTTGAGTTATCGAGAAGTTAGACTTTGGGTTAGTTAATTGTCTGATTGTGTCGTTCGCCAGTTTGGTGCGGTTGGCTTTGATATCGCTGTCGATATCCTCACACTTCTTTGAGATCCAGTCGGCTTTGTCCTTCTTTAGCTGGCTGTTAGTCCTGCGGGTGAGATGGTTGCGAAGAAGATTATTTTTATTTTGTCTAGCCATTTGTCTTTGAGCCGCAAGCTGGATGGTAACATTAGAAATCCACGGTTTCTTCTTGGATTTCCTCTTTTGGACAATGGGGTTGGCTGCGTTAATTATGGTTTCGGCAATTTGGGCTTCTAGATGCTCAATGTCGGGGTTCCAGTCTTTGATCCGTTTAAATTGTTCACTGAGTGATGTGGTAAGTAAGACCTTGTTTGCGGTGATACTGGTCGGGTCAAACACAGAGATGCCTTTCTTTCTTTGTGGGCGGATGGCGTAGTTGTATTTGAGGCTGGTGATGACTGCTCGATGATCTGAGCTGATGTCAATTCCTGGATAGACATGGCTTCTGATGAGTAAGACTTTGGACTTGTTTGAGATGAGGGTATAGTCTATTTGGTTGGATGTTTTTCCATCAGGAGAATGCCAAGTGTTGGTCCGGGATTTTTTGTGTTTGTATTTGGTGTTACAAGCATCCAAGTTCCTTCTTTGCATAAAGTCAAGGAGTTCTTCCCCTCTTTCGTTTGTGAGTTCGTTGCAGTGCTTTCCGATGTTGTTAGGAAAAATGTTTTTCATATCCTTTCCGAGCTTTGCATTGAAATCGCCTTGAATAATTATGATATCGTTTTTCTGGATTTTATTCAGGGTAGATTCAAGGTCATTGTACCATGTTACTATTGTGAAATCATCGGCAGTGCTGGTGGGAGCGTAAACCTGAAAGATGCTTATAGTCTGGGGTCTGGCAATGAGACGGATGTATATGATTCTATCAGAAATTGTATTGAATTCTGCAATACTCCCTTTGATGTTTTTGTTTACCAGGATTCCGACTCCGTGGCGCTCGATTCTTTCATTGCCTGACCAATAGAAAGAGTTGCCATGTTTCCACTATTGATCCATCTGGCCTCTGAAATACCCATGATGTCCCAATTGTATTTGATAAGATTGTCATTGAGGAGGTTGAGGTAGCCTTCCTTTAAGGTCCTGACATTGTAGGTTCCAACATTAAGGGTATTACTAAGCTTCAGGAGAGGTTGAGAGTTCGCATATTTGTCAACAGGACCTCTCGAATTATCCTGTCGCGTCGGGTGGGCCGCGGACGCCGTGACATTATTTCCATTTGCATTGAAATCCATCTGGGTCATAATTGGCTTCGGTTTGGACAGTAAAGCTACTGTTGGTGTCCATCTCCTCTTCAGTAGTCGGGTTCTATTGGCCTCAGCAAGAGGCTCTTCTGCCTAAAGGTAACCAAATACCTACGTGTTATTTATTGAGGTTCACCCCTCTATCCCAGTGTGCTGGCTAGGCTAAGTACCACAGGAAGTACTCCAACTCACAGGTGGACCAGATCTACCAGTAGGGACATATCCCTTAGTCAAGGGGCCCTTGCTGGGGTAAGGTACTACCACTTTGTAGGCTGGGAAGCAGTTTATACTCATACTCCAGGAGTTTATGTTTATATAATATCAATAAATACATATTCAACACTATAAAATGCTTATAATAACAATTAAACATTCAAAACTAATGCATAAGATGCAAATAAAATATAAATACACACACATACCGACGCGCGCGCACGCACGCAGATGTGCACCTCACAGAAAAATGTAAGTAGTTTTGTTGGGGGGTTTGGGGTTAGTTTTTTTGTTGTTGTTTTTGTTTGTTTGGGTTTTTTTATTTTTGCATAAGTGGCCTTGTTTTTGTGGCATTTTCCTTAACTTTTCCCCCTATTCTTCCCTAATTTCCTTATTTTTGAATTACATTCATATCTAAAAATAAATGCGATGCACCACTGAAGCCGCATGAATTGAGGCGCGAAGTGGCGAGGGGTCCCTGTATACCTGAAGCGTAAAAATACGCCCCACTTTGTAAACATAATAGACACTAGGGGTATTTTATCTGAAGCTAAAGATGGCTGCCAGAACGACGACTTAAAAGCATTTATAAATGCTCAGAAGAAAGTGCAGCAAACAAAACCTCCAGAAGAATGGTGGCTTGTTCTGTGATAAGTTCAGGAAAACTTCCATCTTATTTCCTTATAAAACCTCATACATTAAAGCAAAGTTGCAGTAACAACTGTTATTTATGCTTCAGGGCCCACGGAGCGATTTGAAGGGGGAGGGGTCTAAATGGAAATTTTGGGAATCCATGCAGTCAGTGGAGACTATGCATGGCCGATTTCCAGATTTTAGATGATTTGAAGCACTAATCCCATCGCTTGGGTTTGGAAAACAAGGCGGGTGATGTTCTGATCTCAGCCTTTCATACAAATACGGCCACTATATCACTATATGCTGGTGCATTAGCATTTACGGTACACGATGTACATGTAGGTTATACTACGCTTGTACAAACTATGCATTTTAAACATTTTTGAGATGTCAGTAGACGTACTTAAAAAATTCCTTTGGGTTGACAAAAAGTGGGGGGGGGGGCTTCAGCGCCCCTCCCTTCCGATGCCCCTGTACAGAAACAATTTCATTACTTTTGTAGGCATTTTTCTCCACAGCATTTTTTTCATGAACTGAAGACTCAATACAGAAAGTCCCCGTTATTCGCAGGGTCACTTTCCTCCCCCACCGGCAGATCCCAGAAATCCGCAAATTATTGACGTGGTTTTAAAACCCTATGTATGATATTATACGTTAAACGCATTCTATAGACAGTCTTACTCATTAAGACAGTAATAATGCAGTAAAATGTAGTAATGATTAAGTAAAAGCTTTTCAATTTTGTACTGTGATAAAATTTATGAATAAATAAAGAGCTTAGACTCCTTACCAGAAGCTAGAGAAAAATGCAGGGCGTTTGAGTGACATCATAGGGCTTAAATAATCATTAAAAACACACATGAAAATTTTTTTACTTTGCAATCATGTTGACGACATGTGCGCGATGGAGAAAAAAAGAAAAGGTGTACACATCGTTTGCAACCAATCAGCAGGCGGGAAAAACAAAAGCTCTCAGCCAGTGGCTAAATTTGAATCACGTGTCAGTAATTTCCGGGATTACCGCTGATGCGTGAGTATGTGGGAGTCCGACCGGTGAACTGCGAATGGGCGGCGGCCTACTGTACTCATATCTTGAGATTACAATTTTTAAAAATTATTTTATGATACAATACAAGTAGAATTCATTGCCAGACTTTTATTTTGGTAACAGTGAAGATTCCTGAGCTGAAGCTCAGAAACCTGTCAACTCAGAAGATTCCACTGAGAGACGCATCCAAACTTTATTCCACTTCAGGACAGTCTATGGGGTTTTTTTCTCCTCAATAAAACCTCACTATGAAGTCTATTTAGCAAGAGGAATATTTAGAACCTTTTAAATTTATATAGCTGTATGATGAGTGAGGGAACAAGGGAAGCTCGACATGAATATTAAATGTGAAACTTTCAGAACGAATAAACATCAAGAGCTGAACGTTCACTCTCAGAAGTAAAGATACCAGACTCTGCTTGCTTGCATTGCAGTTAGGTAATTCGGGACAACGGGGAGGCTCGGCACCCATCTAAAATAATTCTAGGCGAGGCTGGGATACACCCTGAGCAGCTCGCCAGACCATCTCAGGGCCAACACACATACAAGCAGATGCACTCAGATGTCGAGGTAGTTTTGAACAGTCATGGTTTTTGGACTGTGGAAGGAAACCACATGGAGTTTTATAAGGAAATGAGGTGTATGTCTTACTGAAAGTCTTGCAGATCCAGCTCCAGTTCTTCTAGAGGTTTTGTTACACCTTTTCTCAAAAAAAAAAAAAAAAAGGAAAAAAACCCCACCCGGAAGCCTTTATCCTTTATTTTGTCTGAACAGTGTTCTGTAATATAATATTATAGATAATCTTATACTGTATAGTAAATAATATTGCTTTCTTTACTAATATACAAACAAGTTTTTTAATTTTGTGCTGGAACTCTAATATTTAAGTTTGTTTTTTTTTGTGTGTGGACTGAGTCATGTTGAGGTCATAAAATAAAAATAATGCAAAAATGTATTTGAAGAAAACAAACTGCTTTCTTTTGAAAAAATGACAGAGAAGTTTTTGCCCCAGAACATTATATAATCAGGGCAGTACTGGCGGCGTAGTGGCGAGCATATTCGATTCACAGCAAGAAGGTCCTGGGTTCAAGTCACAGATTTGGGCACATTATTATTGGGCATGTTATCATGACTTTTTTTCGAGACTGTTTGAAATGTAATCCGAGCTCGAGCGTCGTGCCATGTGCTGCAGTACAGCTGGAAATCTCACATTCTCATGTTGAGCCATTACACACTTGCATGATGCATATGTAAGTTTCCCATGGTGTACCTTACACTTCCTTCCATCCACAGTCTCCTCGTCAAACTCCTCTCCAATGTGGAAGTTGATCTCTGTGGTACGCACTGAGGTGGAGGTCTTGATGTAGAACTGCTCTCCGTCCTGGCAGATCTCCACGTGAGGCTTGGCAGCAGCCGCCCCGGCCACTTTCCTCAGCATGGCGTTCACACCTAACAGAGCACAGCATGGGGGGGTCATAACAACCTCTGCTGCCTAGAAAACTCACCCCACCCTGACCTTGACCTTTACAGAGCGCTTACACCAAAACATCGACTGCTCTTCTCAACGCAACCTCAACCAAAATCCCACCATCGATACGCTGGGAGCAACAAAACGAAACCTTCACCGCTGAGACGCCGAGCTGTAGCGGGAGTGTAATGTTGCACTGCTGCTTGCGGAGCGTGTGTGAACAGCCGTTGTGACTGGATGGGAAGTTTTAATGGAAAATGTTTTCAAGCACTTTTTTATTTATTTATTATTATTATTTTTTTTTATGAAACTGAGAATCTGAAGCAACGTCCTCATGGACAATATTCTGTAATTAAATTCTCCTTGTGCACGACCAGACTGTAGTGAGAAGTGGTTATTGTTATATAAATACATAAACTCCATTTTGGTACTAACAGATTGCTGTATAGGTCCATAAACTCTGGCCAGTTCAGGGCCTGGCTCTGTTATGGTTTACAATACTGAACCGAACCCTGAACGTGGGAGCAGCTGAAAGTTCCAGTCGGAATCTCTTTTCAGGATTTTTAATCTGCATGTCAGGTTACTGCAATCTGTGGCCCTGAATACATGCCATGCAAAAATGTACAAAAATCTTGCTGTAAACAACAAAATATTTACTCTGGAGAAATTTATAACACTTTTGATGATGAAAATAATAATAATAATAATAATAATAATAATAATAATAATAATAATACGTTGTAGTAGTAAAAATATTTTTGCAATAATTCATGACAATAACAATAATAATAACATCAAAACAACAATAACAGTATTATTATAAATTATTATTATTATTATTATTATTATTATTATTATTACTATTAATGTTGTTGTTGCTTTTGCTGTAATTACTGTATCATTATTATTATTATTATTATTATTATTATTATTATTATGTTACAGGAAGTGGTGGCCTGGTGGTAAAGGTGCTGGATCACTGCTCCTAAAGCTAGGGGTTTGAGTCCCACTCTCATTGCGTTCTCACTGTCCCCCCCCAGTGCACCCAACTAGGTTATCAATGGCCAGCCATGTCCCTCCCTCACTGTCCATGGTGAGAGGTTCATGTAAAAGAGCCACTGCTGACTTTTGTGAACAGAAGCTGCAAAGCCTTCAGTGTGTTTCTGCCCTGCGATGGCCTGGTGAGCTGTTCAGGGTGTACTCTGCCCTCACCTAGAGTTGGCTGAGATGGGCGCCAGCCTTCCCCGAACCCTAATTAGGATTAAGCGGTTACAGAAAACAAATGATGAACAATTATTATGTTAATGGTTATAAAAATGTATTTGAATATTTATTTGTATTTCATGCTATTGTTAGTAATACAATTTATAATTAATAAATAATAAATTATAAATAATAATAATAATAATAAGGATACTACTACTACTACTACTACTAATAATAATAATAATAATAATAATAATGATAACATGTTGTTGTTGTTGTTGTTGTTGTTGATGTTGCTGCTGATGTTATTATTATTATTATTATTATTTAATTCTTAAACAACAGCAACAAACAACAATTTTCTAATACTTAATACTAAAATACTATAATAATAGTAATAATAATAATAATAATAATAATAATAAAGTTTATTTTGAAGTCATTTCATTTCTAGTTATAATTAATCTTGTGAGCACGAAGTAAACTCATCTGTCAGTAGAATATGAAAATGTACAATTTCTAAAATAATTTAAAATGTCTAATACTACTACTACTACTACTACTACTAATAATAATAATAATAATAACAATAATAGGTGTAATGATGTAATCATAGCTAATAGTAA